>JANAVB010038419.1:10664581-10789581 GCA_029216955.1 Iris pallida
TACTAGCAAAATAATCCTTAACAGAATACTAACAAACCTTTAGCAAAATTCTTTATAACAATACATACATATATATGCATATAGCAAGAAAATAATACTATCTGAAAATTACTAACTAATTACTATATTAGATAAAAATCCTTTTAGAGATATGTTACAAGGTAATAATAATATTAACCTAACAATTATTATCTAGCTTCACCAAGCTTCACCAATTAAAGTTTTTAGATAGGTAGAATAAATTCAATGGAATATTTTGCAAGATAATAGTAATTAAAAGCATAATTTGTTTAGAAACTATGTAACAAAATGGTACTTAATATTCTATAACACGTTAAAATATTTTACTACGCCAACAATTTCAATTAATATTAATTACCTAATCACTAACTAGCAATATCCAACCCACAAAACAATTTACAAAAATTAAACAACTAAACTAATAAATGAACCTAGCCAGTTCTAAGTCCAACCCGACCTGAACCACAATTCGGCCCAGCCCAGCCTACTGCTTCTAAAAGTGACGCTGTCCGGAGACTTCAGAGTCAGTGACGGCGCATCCCGAGTCCGATGCCACCCTTCGGACTCTGTCATCGAGCCTCTCGGTAAATTTTTTGATAGTCATAGTAGTTCGTCCCTTCCGTAGAGTCGATGATGACGCGGTCCCTGTCCTATTAAGGGATCCGGCTTCTTTTATTTGTTGCGTAGTGGTTTTCGAATTTCCGAGTTAGTTCGGAACTCGCGGTAGTTTGATATTGGTTGTGTTGGGATTATCATGAATTTACGGTTATTTTGGGTGGTATTTTAGTTAGTAATTTTATTGGCAGTTAACTTTTATTGTGCTGTGATGTTTAGGACTTTTAAGTCCTGCGGTCTTGGATTGGATTATCGGGGACAGTTTGAGTGGTGACTATGTATTATGTTTTTGTTGGTCAAAATTTGGAAGGAAGTATCATATAACTATTTTTTGAATATTTTGTAGCGCCAAGTTTGGCTAGGTGGTCCTAGTTACAAAGGAGGTGCTGCCCAAATTTTTCATAAAAGTATTTCAAAATGGTATTTTATAAGTTCAATAATTTTTGTATATCAAAACCTATTTCAAAAACCCTGGTCCTTGCAAATGGTTTATAAAAAATTATTTCATTGGTTTTTGATTTGGTTTTAAGTGTTGGTTGGTTAGTTTTCTGTATCCCCTGTCAGGTGACGACCGTATCGGTGGATGAGCCTCGGCGACACGCAAACGTTACAGGGAATTCCTGTACGTTGAGGCGTTAGCCAGCAACGTGAGATTGTGTAATGCCCATATCTCGTATTACGTATTTGGAATACGTGTACGTATTTTGACCCGTATTGCATGTCTCCCTGCTTAATTTATTTTGGTATTTCATTGATTGGTTTATCTTGGTTCGGTTCGGTTTGTTTGGCTTGGTTCGATTTTTTATGTGAACCAAACCACTTCCACCTACCACCACTCCCACCATTAATATCAGTCCCACTCTCTCTCTTCCATTATTACTCATTACTCATTTCTTCTTCTCCATATTTACTCTTCACCTACCAGGAGAGAGAGAGAGAGAGAGAGAGAGAGAGAGAGAGAGAGAGAGAGAGAGAGAGAGCTTAGGCAAGTGCACCTTGCTTCATGGAGGAAGTCCATTTTTATTGTTCCATTGTCTTCCTCATGTGTTTCTAATCCACTTTAGTATTTAGCATTTTCCATTTCCATGGCTAATTCTTGTAGATCTAGCTTTGTGGTATTTTCGTTTTTATGGGTTTTGATCTACCAGACTTGCATATTTTTTTGTAAACAATAATTCCATGTTGTAGAGAATTTCTTTCTACCCAAATTTGACCAATGGAAGTCCAAATTTGGTCTCCGGTGGGAAGTTGGGTGGTGCAGAGAAGCCCTGGTATTTCCATGAGCATCTTCTCTGTTGGCAACATAAATTGTTGCTAGCTTGTATTTTTTGGCCGCATGAATCTTGCTTAGCCGCATGGACATGACAGCATTATTTGCTTCCTGACATGATAGCATTTATTAGCCAGCCGCATGTATGCTTGAACACTTAGCATCAGCCACATATACAAATGCATTGTTAATACATTCTTGAAAGCTAGCCGCATGAGAATGCATTTAATGCATTGTTGAAAGCCAGCCGCATGAGAATGCTATTAATGCATTGTTAATGCATTAAAAATGCATTGCTCCAGAATGCATTGAATGCATTTTTTTGTTTATGCATTAAATAAATGCTTGCTTCAGAATGCATTGAATGCATTTCCTTTAATACATTTCCTAATGCATTTTCCCACCTTAATGCATTTCCTAACACTTTTCCTACAGTAAGCCGCATATGCATGGAACAAGCATTACTTTAATGCATTTTTGAATGCATTCCCTAATGCATTGTTTATACTTTTTCTAAACTAGCCGCATATGCATGGAACAAGCATTACTTTAATGCATTTTGAATGCATTTCCTAATGCATTGTTTATATTTTTTTTTCTAAACTAGCCGCATAAGAAGCTTTATAACCAATGCATTCCTATGCATTCCTAAATGCAGTACTTAAATACATTTAATGCATTTAAGACCTTAATATTTAATATTTTATGCTTAATGCCTTTCCTGGGAGACTCAGCCGCATGAGTCCTTAGGAATGCATCTAATGCATTTTTTTAGGCATTCTTAAAATGCAATTTTAATGCATTTTTCCTAATGCCCTTCCTTAGAGAGCCAGCCGCATAAGCATTTTGAATGCATTAAGTAATGCATGTCCAGCATGCATTAATGTTGAATTAAGCATTTGCATGGCTTAAGCAATTGCATGTATTATTAGTTAGTGAGCCGCAGGGAATATTTATTTGGCCTTATGTACTTGGATGGCATATTATTAAATAATGTAATCATTGCTTGGCCACGTGAACCATTAAATTAAATGGTTCACGTGAACCTTTTCTTACTGTATTAATTGTTGAGTCCCACATGGCCTCTGTACTTGAGTGGCCACGTGTCCCTTTTTTTTTGCTTGAGTGGAAGCTTGTATTTATTGCGGTTTCCTCTCTCTCATTGACTTTTCTGGTTGCATGAATATTTCTTGCTGGCCGCATGGCCCCTTCAGTTATTTTCTGGCCGCATAAGCTTTGGCTGGCCGCATGGGTGGCATCCCACTCTCTTTGGCCGCATGTATGTTCTTCCACTTTTGGGCCGCATGGGGTCCACTTTGATTGTTTAAATATTTTATTTGCCTGAATTGTGGTCAGAATTTCTTCCCACTTCCAACATGAAAGTTGTAGAGTTTCTCCTTGGCTTCAAGAATATATATATTATATATATATTATATTATTATTGCACAAGTTTCTTCCCTCCTTGATAAATGGCATGACTTGATAGTGACCCGCCGTGGTGCACTCCTGACAAGATAACTTGACCTGACAAATTTGACATGATAACTTGACATGATAATTCTTGATAGTAGCCCGCTGTGGCACACTCTTGACATGATAAACCTGACACGATATATCTCGAAGGCTGTTGCGACGGCTAGCATGACTTGACAAGATTGAATAACTTGGACTCTGTGGACGATTGTGCTTGTACAAATGAACCCGTCTTGTCTTGCATCATGTCTAGGACGGAGATCTCTGAGTACCACGGTCAGGGGTACCCGCTGAAATCAACTAAGGCTAACAACTAGAATAATCCAGTAGTCATGAAGAGATTTTCCCATCTACAGGCAATCCCGTTATCTGGGCGCCCCACTTGGGATCTGTAGCCTGCCGACGAGTAGGGCACATTTTCAGCACACTGTCATGTGTTGCACCCTTATTGTACTAATATTCGACCTGGATAACCTGGATGGTCTGCAGGGCTTGTGGCTGTGGAATAATCTCGCTGCATCTTGCTAGTAACTAGGCCTGTGGTAACCCTAGTTAGTTAAAGTATCAAACCGTACTTATTGCTTGGCCGTAAAATATTGGATGGAGATTTACCAGTCTATTCTTGTCTTGATTCTGTATAAGATTGTTACATGTCCCGATTTCTTATATTATCTTGCCGATAAATGGTGGGAGAAACCAAGTTCTGTTCAGACGAAGGGTTACAACCCCGGTCCTTGTTTGGTTTACGGGTTGTTACCTGGTTATCTGAATAGTCCCATGGTTATCTCATCGTATATCACCTGTCATGCTTGATACGTTTTACCTTACCAACAAGACTTGGAGACGGAGTCCTATTCAGGTGAAAGGTTACAACCCCGGTCCTTGTTTGGTTTAAGGGTTGTAACCTGGCTACTTGAATGGTTCCCTCGTACTTCATTATGACTGTTGTTATTCTTTTAATATCAAGCCTTAATTACTGTCTTTTATTATGTAATTATAATCTTGTGCTAATTTGCTGGTTTTAGTTCTTAAGTGAAGCCTCCTTTGTGGCACTTGCTCTTTCTGGGGTCTGACCCAGCTGGTTTTGTATGGCCAGAAACCGGAGCAACTCCAGAGGATCTACCGACCTTCCAGCAAGATGGTGACCACTAGACGGAATCCTGGCAACGAGTGGGTTATTTTTGGCTCTTCCACTTTATTGTAAAATTATTCTTTTGAGGCGTTTAGCCGTCGAGCCAGTGTTAGCTCGTGTACATTTTACTTACTGTCTGCCTACGGGCTATAACATGATTGACAACCTAGGGTTGATCATGTAAGACTGAAACTCTTGCCAGTTCTCATATTTTGTAACGACTAGCTTCATGATCAGCTGAATATGTAATGTTTGAGACGCCTTACTATTGTATATTTGGTGATCTTACATCTTGTAACATTTACTTATTTGCTTGTGATTGAGACATTAGGCTTGTTATTGACCTTAAGAGACTGTTGGCTTGTAGATAAACCCTCATATATCTAGACAGTCGTGACCGAATGGTGAGATGGATTCCATTTTATCATACGTAGCTGGCTATGTCTGCCCCCGTTCTCCAGTATTCTGGTTTTGGGTCGTGACATAGTTTAAGTGGTGGCCCATGCAGGTCTTGTAAATCAAGATATGTGAGGGTTTACCGAATAGATGTCTCAATCAGTACTCGCCCTTGATCTCTGCTCGTATCCTCTTGATTCCTGAAATTCTTGTCTTGATCACATGCTTGTAATCGTTGATCTGTCCTGGTCCTTCCTTATTGTTCTCTATGTCGTCTTCTTCTGTGGTATTGTACCTGGACCTGCCGATCAGCAAGGAGGAGCGCCTCCCGTGGACCAGCAGCAACCAGGAGATCAGGCCCAACACTCAGGAGCAGCCTCCCGAGTCATGCCTACCGGGGATCCCGAGCCACCAGTTCAGCCCGTCCAGCCTACAGAGCCCGATGATGGCACTTTGGTGGGTCTCATCAGGACATTGTTAGCTTCCCAGGATCATAGAGGAGATGCCTTGCACCAGGCAGTGGAAGATGCTCTGAATAGAGGCGGTCGTCATGGGAACAATGCAGCGAACAGTTTCAAACGCTTGAACTCTTCCTTCTTCGACGGCAGTGAAGATGCGATCGCTGCTGATGCGTGGCTTCAGGACACAGAGGTGATATTGGAGGCAGCAAAAACCTCAGAAGACGAGAAGGAGGCAGGGGTGCGCCTGCAGTTACTGGATCTTGCCCGCAGCTAGTGGGCGGCGCAGGCCGTGGGTTTAGCGGCACCCATTGCTTGGGCAGTATTCCGTGAGAGGTTCCAGACCAAGTACTTCGATGCGGTAGCTCGGTACGACCTACAGACCAAGTTCACCAATTTGAAGCAGATGGGCAAGACGGTCGATGGGTATGCGGCCAAGTTTTCCAGGCTTTGTCGGTTTGCTCCCAGCCTGGTAGCGACCGAGTTCGACAGAGCCCAGCGGTTCCAGCAGGGGCTCCACCTCGAGATTTTGTTGGCAGTAGAGCAGTTTGAGCATCAGACTTTCGATGCGGTACTGAGAGCAGCTAGGAGGCACGAGTATACCGCCCAGAGGATTGTGGACAGGACCGGAGGTCGGAAGCGATCTCACGGCCAGATGACCCAGTCGATAGCACCAGCCCCAGCAGTCAGGGCTTTGACAATTGGAACTCTGAGGCAGACGGCCTCAGTGACGTCGGTCACGTCCCCTCAGCAACAGAAGCAGAAGCAGTCTTTCACAATGGGCTGCACTCATTGTGGAAAGCCAGGACACGTTGTCTCGGAGTGTCGCAGAGCACAGGGATTATGTTTGGCTTATGGAGCACCGGACCACAAGATAGGGTCCTGTCCGAATAGGGCCAGTTCATCATCGGCCCAGACTAGTCTCTCGGTAAGGGGACCAGCAGCAGTGCAGCAGCAGCAGCAGTACCAGCCTCCGAGGCCATTACCGCCTCAGGCACAAGTCTTCCAGCAGCAGAGACACCAGCAGTAGTCCCTGGTCCAAGCTCAGATTCAGAACCGACAGAGAGGTTCTTAGCAGGATGTCTTCCCTCTTCCTCATGCTCTCAATTCTTTGCTTACATGATTGATTGTTTGATTGATTGCTTAGTATAGCTTGTTCTTGCAGCTCTAGCCACTTGATTAAATTTCGAGGACGGAATTTTTTGAAGGTGGATAGAGTTGTAATACCCATATATCGTATTACGTATTTGGAATACGTGTACGTATTTTGACCCGTATTGTATGTCTCACTGCTTGATTTATTTTGGCATTTCATTGATTGGTTTATCTTGGTTCGGTTCGGTTTGTTTGGCTTGGTTCGATTTTTTATGTGAACCAAACCACTCCCACCTACCACCACTCCCACCATTAATATCAGTCCCACTCTCTCTCTTCCATTATTACTTATTACTCATTTCTTCTTCTCCATCTTTACTCTTCACCTACCAGAAGAGAGAGAAAGAGAGAGAGATAGCTTAGGCAAGTGCACCTTGCTTCATGGAGGAAGTCCATTTTTATTGTTTCATTGTCTTCCTCATGTGTTTCTAACCCACTTTAGTATTTAGCATTTTCCATTTCCATGGCTAATTTCTTGTAGATCTAGCTTTGTGGTATTTTCGTTTTTGTGGGTTTTGATCTACCAGACTTGCATATTTTTTTGTAAACAATAATTCCATGTTGTAGAGAATTTCTTTCTACCCAAATTTGACCGATGAAAGTCCAAATTTGATCTCCGGTGGGAAGTTGGGTGGTGCAGAGAAGCCATGGTATTTCCATGAGCATCTTCTCTGTTGGCAACATAAATTGTTGCTAGCTTGTATTTTTTGGCCGCAGGAATCTTGCTTAGCCGCATGGACATGACAGCATTATTTGCTTCCTGACATGATAGCATTTATTAGCCAGCCGCATGTATGCTTGAACACATAGCATCAGCCGCATATATAAATGCTTTGTTAATACATTCTTGAAAGCCAGCCGCATGAGAATGCATTTAATGCATTGTTGAAAGCCAGCCGCATGAGAATGCATTTAATGCATTGTTGAAAGCCAATCGCATGAGAATGCTATCAATGCATTGTTAATGCATTAAAAATGCATTGCTCCAGAATGCATTGAATGCATTTTTTTTGTTCATGCATTAAATAAATGCTTGCTTCAGAATGCATTGAATGCATTTCCTTTAATATATTTCCTAATGCATTTTCCCACCTTAATGCATTTCCTAACACTTTTCCTACAGTAAGCCGCATATGCATGGAACAAGCATTACTTTAATGCAGTTTTGAATGCATTCCCTAATGCATTGTTTATACTTTTTCTAAACTAGCCGTATATGCATGGAACAAGCATTACTTTAATGCATTTTGAATGCATTTCCTAATGCATTGTTTATATTTTTTTCTAAACTAGCCGCATAAAAAGCTTTATATCCAATGCATTCCTATGCATTCCTAAATGCAGTACTTAAATGCATTTAATGCATTTAAGACCTTAATATTTAATATTTTATGCTTAATGCCTTTCCTGGGAGACTCAGCCGCATGAGTCCTTAGGAATGCATCTAATACATTTTTTAGGCATTCTTAAAATGCAATTTTAATGCATTTTTCCTAATGCCCTTCCTTAGAGAGCCAGCCGCATAAGCATTTTGAATGCATTAAGTAATGCATGTCCAGCATGCATTAATGTTGACTTAAGCATTTGCATGGCTTAAGCAATTGCATGTATTATTAGTTAGTGAGCCGCAGGGAATATTTATTTGGCCTTATGTACTTGGATGGCATATTATTAAATAATGTAATCATTGCTTGGCCACGTGAACCATTAAATTAAATGGTTCACGTGAATCTTTTCTTACTGCATTAATTGTTGAGTCCCACATGGCCTCTATACTTGAGTGGCCACGTGTCCCTTTTTTTTGCTTGAGTGGAAGCTTGTATTTATTGCGGGTTCCTCTCTCTCCTTGACTTTTCTGGTTGCATGAATATTTCTTGCTGGCCGCATGGCCCCTTCAGTTATTTTCTGGCCGCATAAGCTTTGACTGGCCGCATGGGTGGCATCCCACTCTTTTTGGCCGCATGTATGTTCTTTCACTTTTGGGCCGCATGGGGTCCACTTTGATTTTTTAAATGTTTTATTTGCCTGAATTGTGGTCAGAATTTCTTCCCACTCCCAACATGAAAGTTGTAGAGTTTTTTCTTGGCTTCAAGAATATATATATATATTATATATGTATTATATTATTATTGCACAAGTTTCTTCCCTCCTTGATAAATGGCATGACTTGATAGTGACCCGCCGTGGTGCACTCCTGACAAGATAACTTGACCTGACAAATTTGACATGATAACTTGACATAATAATTCTTGATAGTGGTCCGCTGTGGCACACTCTTGACATGATAAACCTGACACGATATATCTCGAAGGCTGTTGCGACGGCTAGTATGACTTGACAAGATTGAATAACTTGGACACTGTGGACGATTGTGCTTGTACAAATGAACCTGTCTTGTCTTGCATCATGTCTAGGACGGGGACCTCTGAGTACCACGGTCAGGGGTACCCGCTGAAATCAACTAAGGCTAACAACTAGAATAATCCAGTAGTAATGAAGAGATTTTTCCAGCTACAGGCAATCCCGTTATCTGGGCGCCCCACTTGGGATCTGTAGCCGACCGACGAGTAGGGCATATTTCCAACACACTGTCATGTGTTGCACCCTTATTGTACTAATATTCGACTTGGATAACCTGGATGGTCTGCAGGGCTTGTGGCTGTGGAATAATCTCGCTGCATCTTGCTAGTAACTAGGCATGTGGTAACCCTAGTTAGTTAAAGTATAAAGCCGTACTTATTGCTTGGCCGTGAAATGTTGGATGGAGATTTACCAATCTATTTTTGTCTTGATTCTGTACAAGATTGTTACATGTCCTGATTTCTTATATTATCTTGCCGATAAATGGTGGGAGAAACCAAGTTCTGTTCAGACGAAAGGTTACAACCCCGGTCCTTATTTGGTTTACGGGTTGTAACCTGGTTATTTGAATAGTCCCATGGTTATCTCATCGTATATCACCTGTCATGCTTGATACGTTTTACCTTACCAACAAGACTTGGAGACGGAGTCTGTTTGCCATTAAAATTCTTTTATTGCAAATTTCAATACAAATAGAACAGTGTTACAATATAGGACTTAGATGTAGTCCTAGGAGTACACTTTTGTTTATCTGGGTCCCTTGTGCCAATGGAGTGAGTGGTAATGCGTTGACTCCGTTGACGATCTGACGACGGTTATCGGTTCTCTGAAGGTTTGGATTGCTCTGGGTGCTGGAGCTTGCTGAGAGGAGGAAGATGTTGAGTGTCTGTATCTGTCTCTCTAGTGGTATGTTCGTTCGTTGGGTGTTCTATCCGTGTGTGAGAAGGAAATGATCCCTCTATTTATAGTTTTGTAGGCTGGCTGTTCATGCGCGCATGTAGGATGCGCCCGTACGCGGGGATGCCACGTGGTGATTGCTGATGGAGGCGCATGGACGATGCGTCCTGATCGAGGGGTTGACTTCTTCATGTTGCCGTTGTGAGCCGGCACGTAGCAAAGAAGAAGATCTTTCTGTTGCTGAAATCTTGGGTGAGTTGAGTCAAAGGACACGTGTCGTCGACTCATGGCTCGGAGATCTCGGATTTGATGGAGGGAGGTGATCTGGTAGGATGCGCCTAGGATTGGGCGCATGAGGAGACTCTGGCTCGTAACCTTTAGGAGTCACGAACCATTCTGGGCACATGGCTTTTGAGGCGCATGCAGGCGACTTTCCTTCTGTCTTTTGGGATCAGAGAGCAGTCTGGGGCGCATGGCTTTTGAGGCACATGCAGAGCTTCAAATGGAGACTTTTTTTCTGTCTTTTAGGGATCAGTGAAAAGTCTGAGGCACATGGCTTTTGAGGCGCATGCGGATGGTTGGGTGGCCACGTGGTAGTAGCCGTCGGAGTAAAGTAATGATGATGCTGACGTTGCCGACGCTTTGTCTTCTGGAAAAGCTGTCAACTGTTCAGACTTTAGGAAGTGTGCTGCCAACTCTTGTCAGTTCAGCATTTAATGTTTCTGACATTCGATGGACAGCTGAGTGGACACGTCGATTGGCGTTCCACTAGGCGTATGGGGACGCATGGGGGCGTATCCTCTGTGATGCGCTTGGTACTGAAGGGCGCGTCTGTGCTGATGCGCTTGATGTTGAAGGACGCATCTGTGTGATGCGCGGGCTGGCCGGCGCATCCGCTTCGTGACACATTCTTTAATGCAGCGACTGTTACATTCTTCGAGTGCTTTAAATAGCCATTTTGATTTAGCTGAATTCGAAGCGTCCGGTTCATCCATTAAATGCAAATTCATTGCACGGAATTCGGAGAGCCAGCCACTTGGCGCATGGGTTTGATTTGCCCGGCCTATAAATAGTGGCATGGAGAGAGGGTTTGCTTCTCATTCTCTCACGTACTTTCAATATGAACTTGTGTACTCGAATGCATTCTGTTGACGAAGTGCTCCCGAGGGTGAAGATGCGACGCCATGTCTTCATTGATGTACTTGAAGGTGACCGTTACATCCAAAAGTTGGAGTCGAGGGCTTCCGAGGCAGGCAGAAGGTGCCTGTTGCATCCAAAGATAGGGATGCTCGGGCCTCGTCTTCGTTGTGCAGGAAGAGCCGTAGATCAGAATTGCGGTGCTGGGCTCTTTCTTCCTTCAAAGTGGGTGTTGCCCACTCTGGTTGTGTTGAAAGCTGCTCCTTTAGCCGCGGTTTCGATCACGGTCTTCCTTCGCCTTTGGAGGCTCTTTCGAAGCCTCCCCTGGCCACAGGTCGGCTTGCGGTGCTCTTCTCTTCCTGGGTTAGAGGGTTGATTGCCACCCTCGTTCTGCTCAATAAATGCTTCATTAGTCGAAGCACTTATCAGGTGAACATGGCTGGAAGGGTGGCACATAACTGGGCTGCTGAAGGGATGCACATTACTGGGATGCACATAACTGAGCTGCTGAAAAAGATGCGCCTGGCTGAGGGCGCATGGTGGGATGCGTCTGACTGAGGGCGCATGATGATTGCTGCGCCTGCTTGAGGGCGCATGGTGATTGCCGGCTGTAGACTTAGGATCTTTTCTTTGTAGAAACTCTCCTTTGTACAACCTTTTCTTAGACATGTAATAGACTTTTATATGTTAAATAAAAAGTCCACTTTCAATGTCTATACTTGTTGTTTCTGCTGTGAAGTACTTTGTCTGAGCTCTGGCGCATATAGTCTGGCGCATGGGCTTTCTGGTTCTGAAATTCCATGCTTCTACAAGACCCCCTTCAAAGTTTTCAAAACTTTTGGATAAGTTTTGGAATACTTTGAATAAGAAGCATGGTGTTAGAGGCGCATGACTGTTGGGGCGCGTAGATGGGGCGCATGCTCCGCTCAGTTAATGCAAATGATGACGCCTCGGTAACCGAAAAAGATTAATGATGATCTTTTGGATTTTATTTACGGTTATCTCTTCACAGAACCCGAGGCGACGGCTGAGATCACACGTCATCGGTTCACGCGTGCGGCCAAGTCCTATAAATAGGCGAGAGATGGAGAGAGATGAGTTCTTCTTCTCTGTGCCTTTGCTTTTTTAGAGTTCTTCTTGAAAAAACCCTAACTTTTCTTCTTTGAGAGAATGGCTTCCAAGACTCCTCGCGGTGGTGCTAAGGGAAAGGACAAAGGAAAGGAGCCTGTGAAAGTTGCGGCAACTGACGTTCCCCGTCGGCCTGTCGAAGTTCGGCCGGAGGTGGTTGGTAAGTTTCACTTTACGTACACCAACGCACATAGACCTTGAGTCTTTGATGATGTGCCGTAGTTTTTGCCCGCCGACGCGCATGAGTTTAAGCCCTGAAGATGCGTCGAGGCTCTACCGCTGACGCGCATGGCTTTAGACCCTGATGATGCGCCGAAGCACCGCTAACGCGCATGGGCTCACACCCTAATGATGCGCCGAAGCTCCACTGCTGATGCGTATGGGTTGTACCCTGATGATGTGCCGAAGCTTCTTTTTCAGACACACTATGCGCTTCTGATGGGTCTTAGACTCTTTTGTTATTTCTAACATTTTCGAATCTTTGCCAGTGTCGATGACTATCCCACTCTTGAATGAAGTACTTCTGGATGCTGCCCTCAGTCAGACGGGAGTAGATTATGACGAGGAAGTGATAAACCCTGCTCAAGATGTTATTATACTGGATCAACATCCCGAGAGAATGACTCAAATCCGGGAACAACAGTATGGGTTCCTCAAGCGGATGATGGAGCGTGGAGTTTTAAAATCTGCCACATCTGATAACGTGACCTTCTTGAAGCCTGAGTTCATGTTCGGGGACCGCCTTACTTCCACTGAAGCAACGGTGTTGAAGGTCAAGGAGGACTGGTTCTTTGCAGCAAAGGGAGTGCATATGACTGTTAAGCAACTTGAACGTCAATGGCCTTTGACGGCCTTCTGTCGTCTTGCTTCCAAGAGGAGGATGTCTTGGGATCTTACCCCCTCTCAGGAGGGAGCGGTGATTGGCATCATCAAAATTGATTCTACCTCCGATCAAAAGGATACTTTGACCGTCGTACGGTCTGGGCCTTCTTTCACCTGGCGGACTTTACGTCCTGGAAGCATTTACAGTGATGTTCCCATTGATACGTTTGCTTATAGTGCTTCAACTTTTGCACATCATATGCTGTTGATGGAATGCTCATACCCGAAAGGAGAGTTTCGGGTGGAGGGTTGGTGTCATTACGTTTCCAAATGGGATAAACTAACACTCTGGATCTTGTCGCGGTTTCGGACTGAGCTCCGAGAGATTGGGTTGACTGCCGCAATCCGTGCTACCCAGGCGGGTGTTGACATTAACAGGCATATGTTCCTCGCACTCTTGGAGATGTTTGATATCCATACCGGGACCTTTTTTACTCCGGTGGGGGAGTTAGGGCTCGCACTTCATGAGATGTATGAGGTGTCAAAGCTTCCTTGGGGATCGGAACCCTATGAAGAGTACTTTCCAACCAACGAAGAGTTTTAGGTCCTGGGGGACAAGGATGAGGAGATGACGGCCGTCTTTAAGGAAGTGGCGAGTCATCATTACTATATGCAGAAAAAGGATAAAAGCGGGTCGCAGCCCCATGTGACTGCTTGGAGAGATTACATCTTTAAACAAGACAAAGAGGATCCCTCGCAGTTCTCCACTCTGCCAGCGCTCTCTCGTAGCGAAGTGCTCTCTGAAATGAGCAGGTTAGGTGAGAAGAATCCCCGGGGGAACGAAGACCAGCAGTCGGATGAATGCTCCTACAGCTGCTTCTGGCATCTTGCTTATCGGATGTCGTCGAAAGCAGTATTGGTCGCGTATCTCATGGTTTGGCTTCGGGATTACGTCTTCTCGGGCGGATCCGGCTCTGTAGAGAAGGTGACCCGGAACTTAATCCTGCCAGCCGTGAAGTTGGTCTTTGGCCGGCGTTTGGCTCTACTCCCCGCAATGGTATGTAACCTGCAGCGAGGTTTACGAGAGTTTGCAGGAAATGTGATTCATGACCGAGGTAGAAACAATAACTTCCCGCGCGCCGAACTGCCGTTTCACTATTTGATGGGGTGGTTAATTTTATACCATCCCAATGTGATGAGTCCTGGTTCAGAAGAAGACTACAGGGCCGGAGATGCATTCCTCCGCCGTTTCCACCAGAGGAGCTGGTCGCACACTGGCGTCCCTGTTTGTAGAAAGGTTTTATCCCGTCTTCAGGGATGGGAGATCACCAAAGTTGGTCTAATCTTCTTGGGTTTTGAGGCCAACGAAGACTTAAAGGATTCGGGCGAAGGCGCCACCGCTCTGCCTCCATGGGGATTCCGTTGGTTGCAAAGTATCCGGCCATCCCATCTGGTGTATCGGAACAGGAATCAGTGCTACCTGGAACCGTATTTACCGAGCCGCTTTGTACGGCAATTCGGTTATGCTCAGCTGATGTTGGATAACCCCAGTATCACTCTGTAGTATACCGAAAGTTTGTTGGATGGTGCACGGGCTTGGCATTACTATAATGCCCGATGTACCGGGGCTCGTTTTACGTTGCCCGTCCCGGATCCGCGGCCTCCCATTCTTTACCCGGCCGCTAAATTTTACTGTGTTATGGCTGCCGCGCCTCCCGGATATGATAGGGAGACCAGTCTTATCGCAGACACTCAGTTAGCAGTGGCCGGGGACACGCCGGCGAAAGTCCGATCGTACCGTCCGCCACGGGCGGGTTATCGGGGGGGGGCCCCCTTCCGTGCCCACAGGGGGTCAGGCATAACCCTCGGTCGATCAATCAAAACGACGTGCAGATACAGGGGCTGGATCTCCTGTGTCAAAGAAGTAGAAAAAGGCATCGTCACCGACGGTGTCATCGGATTCAGCATCTACAGAGGTAAGGATGTCCTACATAGTCTGTTTTAGGTTCCATATTTCATGTAATCGATGCTTCCCTTTTTTGTAGGAGCCGCTAAAAAGAAAGCCTCGTACTCCAAAATCTGGTGGGAACAGGCCAAAAGAGATGGCGGGCTCGTCTGAAGTGCGCATCCCGCCGACTATGATGTCTCCCATGGAGGAGAATTCGGAGGAGGTTGTCGTCATGGAGATTCCAGCATCCCTAGATTATGTCAGAAGGGAAGCTGAGGGTGTAGCAGCTTCCGAGATGATGAAGGCCGCAACGGGGGCTTCGGATGCCGAGGGTTTAGCAGACACGCGGCTTCCTGGTGATGAAGTGGAGTGGAGTTCGTTGTCTTCGGATGACGTTGCTCCAGAGTTGCAAGAGCCTGTTGCGGGGGCAACAGAGGTGGTTGGAACAGAGAAGAGGGTTGATTCCCCTCCTTGTCATGATGAAGGGGGTTCGGCTGCAACATTGTCGAGCCCTACCCCAGACGTAGCAGCGGAAGCTGAGGTGGCTACCAATCAGGAGGTAGCGACAGATCTTGTCCCTGTAGAGGGAGTTGATGTAGAGGACGAGACTCGTCTGACGGCCCCGACTCCTAGGGCGGGTCAAGAGACAAGTGTTGATCTTTCCGTTCTGCCGGGGGAGGTACTGGCTGCTGATAGGACGTTGGGGGCTGAAGAGGTGGCCACTGACGTCAGTAGTACTTTCGAGTTCGGAAAATGTAAGAGTGTGATGGAACCCTCTGTTGCTCCTTCCACTTGTGGTACTATCTCGACGCCTGTGCCAGCTTCCTCTGTTCCTTTGGCTCCTCGGGCTAGCAGTCCAGCCCCTCTTGATGAAGAGCCTGTTGGTGCCGAGGTTCCAGCCTCGCAAGTTAAGGTCGGCAGATCTTCTTCCGGTCCGCTAACTGGAGCAGCTCCTCCAACTCCTGCTATGACGTCGCAGGTACTGGCGGATACAGATGAATATGTGAAATTCATCGTCGAGACAGTGTATAAAATGCTGCAGAGGGATGTATCTGCGGTGATGGACGCCAATGGGAGCTTTGCAACGGCAAGAACTCTGACGATGTCTTATATCGACCTGATCCGTCTTCACCAAGGCCATGATCATATGGCCGAGATCCTGGAGGCTTCTGTGGTTGAGCTGGACCAGCGGCTCTCAGAACTTCAGTGCATCCAGCGAAATGACCTCTCCGTCTTGATATATGCGGAGAAGGGGAAGCTGATCGCTGAGATTTAGTCTTCCTACCAGGCCACTGTCTGTGTCTGGGAGCGCGAAGTGGCTGAGACTGAAGCTGCGGTAGAGCGGTTGTCTCAGTCCATATGGGAAGATTAATTCCCAGATCTGCCGCCTTGAGGACCAACGGACCCGACTCCAGTTAGATGCCAAACATGTCCAGGCTGAACACGTAGCATTCAAGAAGGAGGAAGCAACCTTCACTCATCGGGCTCTTGCCCTGGCTCAGCAGCGACAAAAGCTTGATGAGAAGCATGAGAACGATACTTCTGCTGAGGCTGTTGAAGCGATGCGTCAAGAAGCTGAGCGTCGAGTCCTGGCGACTGTGGAGACTCGTACGGAAGACTTGAGACGCCGAGTTAGAGAGCTTTCAGCCAACCCTGGGGATGTTTAGGGATTGTAGCCTCTTTTTTTTGTATTTTTGCAACTCTTGCTGGGGACAGTGTAGTCCTTTACTCTCTCTTTTTAGAAAATAAAGAAGTACGCAATTTTCTTTGATGTGTTCATTTTTGTTGTCATGAACTTGATGATTTGTGTGGACCTATTATCTTTTGCGCACCTTGGCTTTTAGGTACAGATAATAAGTTTAAAAGAACCAACATGTTTGCTCAGAGGTAATGTGGACGTGGCAACTATGGGGTTCAAATAATGGAATATTTCTACTCAGAGGTATTATGGACGTGGTAGAAATGATCCTGGAGGATACGCGAAACTACTCAGAGGTAATGTAGACGTGGAAGTTCTGCGATCAATGTACGACAACGCAGGGGTTGTCTGTACGGGATGTTTACTCAGAGATAATGTGGACGTGGTAAACATAAAGGATAACGTAGTCTTACGGGATGTAAGATTTCGCTTTGTAGGGTGTAGGGGGACAACTCAGAGGTGATATGGACGTGGTTGTCCTTCTACTGGAGGATGCTACGGAACAGCTGGGTTCCAGAAGCGTATGATTTCGTTGGAAGGGAATTGTTTGTGAATCCTGATGATTGGATCCACAGATCCCCTGGTGGAAGTACATGTCTGAAAGACGTCAAGAGTAGTACTTCTTTAGGAACTTGCCGTTGATGGGCATCATGAACAAGTCCCTATTGGGTTTGGCGAGGCGGTAAGCACCGTTTGAGTATACCGTCTCTATGATGAAAGGTCCTTCCCACTTGGGTTCGAACTTTCCTGGTGTCTTGTGAGTTAACACCATCGACCTCCTGACTGCCAGAACCAGGTCGCCAACTTGGAAAGTCCTCTGCTTGACCTTCTTGTTGAAAGCCTATGATATACGGGCTTGGTAGAGTTCGATACGTTGTTGAGCTAGGGGACGCTTTTCGTCCAGTGCCTCCAGTTTCTGCAGACGATGACGTTGATTGTCTTCTTCTGTGAGTTGGTTTGTGATTGCTACGCGGAGTGAGGGTATCTGAATCTCGAGAGGCAGTACTGCTTCACTCCCATAGACCAGGGAGAATGGTGTGTTGCCTGTTGGGGTCCATACCATTGTGCGGTAGGCCCAAAGGCATTCGCTGAGCTTTTCGTCCCAGTCGTATTTATTAGATGACACGACTTTTTTGAGTAGCCTGACGATAGTCTTGTTAAACGTCTCTGCTAATCCATTTGCAGTCGGATTGTAGGCGGTTGATGCCACGTTTTGAATGCGATTCTTATCACAAAATCTGCTGAAAATATGGCTGATGAACTGAGGACCATTATCGTGAATAATCCTCCGGGGCACCCCGAAACGGTAGATGACGTGGTGCTTGATGAAGCTGATCACTCTGGAGCTTTTCACTTCTGCTAGCGGAACTGCTTCTGCCCATTTGGAGAAGTAGTCGGTGATTGCTAAGATGAAGCGGTGTCCTCTTGATGAAGGAGGGATGATCGGTCCCACAATGTCCATACCCCAAGCTTCGAAGGGCCAGGAGGCGACCGTAGGATGCAGTGGTTCTGACGGTGTATGGATGAAGTCCGCGTGAAGCTGGCACGTATGGCACTTCTTAGCATATTCGACAGCGTCAGCGGCCATGGTTGGCCAGTAGTAGCCCATGTGTCGCAGTCGGTCCTGCAACTTAGGGCCAGGTTGATGGGCCCCGCAGGTTCCATCATGAGCTTCTCGAAGGGCTTCAGCTGCTTCTTCGTTAGACAAACATCGAAGGAGAAGTCCATCGTAGGAGCGTCGGTACAGCATTTTAGTAGCTGTATCGTAGTAGAATCGAAGAGAGCATCTCCAGATTGAGACAACTTCTTTTGGGTCCTCTAGAAGAATTTCGTAGACAGCAAATTCGATAAACGGGAATCTCCAGTCTCGGACGTTAACGTCGACCCCCGTTGTCATGGCATGGGCCACTTGTGAGCACAGGTTATTTTTAGGGCAGACCAAGTCTCGACCCACTACCGTGACGTAGTGTTGAGTCCCGAGGGGTACTGCCAATGAGGCCGCGAGGCCAGCCAGAGCGTCGGCCTCCAAGTTTTGTAGACGGGGTACATGTTCGATGAAGAACCCAGTGAAGGTTAAAATGATCTTCAATGCAACTTCGTGGTAAGGGATCAGATCTTCATGGCAAACTTCGTAATGCCCTCTGATCTGGTTTACGATGAGTTTCGAGTCACCGTAGGCTTCCAGATGATTTACCCCCAGCTGTTGTGCCAGCTGGAGTCCCATAATGAGCGCATTGTACTCGACAACATTATTGGAGCACGGCTTCGAAAGGGAGTAAGCACGCTGGATGACCAGCTGATCGGGAGAGACTAATACCACCCCCACTTCTGCGACGATTTGGCCTTTGGGGCCTGTTCTTGAAGCACCATCGAAAAACATCCGCCAGACGGAGCCTTCTTCGGTGACGTTTGATTCTTGGACCTCATCCGTGATGTCTTCATAGAGTTTTGAGGACTCTGGGATGGGGTGTGCAGCTAAAAAGTCGGCCAGAGCTTGACCCTTAACAGCTTTTTGCGAAACAAACACCATGTTGTACGGTGTTAGCAAGATCGCCCATGTGGCTAGCCGGGAGTTCAGTGACCCTGGCTTTGTCATGAGGACTCTGAGCGGATTGACTCGGGAAATAACATGAATTGTCTGGCCCGAGACATAATGGCGAGTCTTCTGGATGGCAAATACCAAAGCCAAGCACTCCTTTTCAACGGGGTTGTACCGGTGTTCGGCCCCGATGAGTGTTCGACTGAGGTAGTAGATTGCTTGCTCATAGCCTGTATCGCTGTTCTGAGCTAGCAGAGCGCCGAAGGAATGATCCATGGCACGGACGTAAAGGAGAAACAGTTTGCCGACGACGGGTGCCACCAGGACTGATGGGCTCGTCAAGTAGGCTTTGATATCGTCGAAAGCTTTTTGGCATTCCTCTGTCCAGACGTAAGAGACTCCCTTCTTCATGAGCTGGGTGAAGGGTTGACATTTGCCGGAGAGGTTTCCTATAAACCTTCGGATGTATGCCAGACGTCCCTGTAGGCTTCGAAGTTCTCGAAGGTTCTTCGGAGGGTCCATATCAAGGATGGCTTTTGTCTTCTCAGGATCGACATGATGCCTTTCGCCGTAATGATGAAGCCCAAGAACTTTCCGCTAGAAACCCCCAGGAAGGATTTAGCGAGGTTCATCTTGAGTTGATGCGCCTGCATGAGATCGAAGACTCTCTTGAGGTCTTACAGGTGATCTCCTTTGAGACGGCACTTGACTGCGATGTCGTCAACATAGCATTCGACTGTCTTGCGAAGGTGCTGACGGAAAATGGTGCTCATAGCTCGTTGGTATGTCGTACCGGCGTTCTTCAAGCCGAAGGACATCACTGTGTAACAGAAAACGCCCTTTAGAGTCCTAAATGATGTGTGTTTTACGTCATCGGGGAACATCTTGATCTGGTTGTAACCCGAATATCCGTCCATGAAAGACATGCGCTCGAAGCCATATGTGTTGTCGATCATCACGTCGGTGATTGGAAGCGGAAATTCGTCCTTTGGGCAAGCAGAGTTGAGATCCGTGAAGTCGATACAAACTCGTATCTTCCCATTCTTTTTGGTGACGGGGATGACGTTGGCTACCCAATCTGGGTGTTGTTCTTCACGGATGAAGCCGCTGGTCAAGAGTTTGTCCACCTCCTGATCGATGGCGTTCATGATATCCGGACGAAAGCGCCGCTGTTGTTGTTTGATAGGCTTGGCATCAGGTAAGATGTTCAGCCTATGCATCACGATCTGGGGGTCAAGTCCCGGCATATCTTCGTAGCTCCAAGCGAAGACGTCGATATACTCTTTAGCCAGCCGGATTAAAGATTCTCGATCTTCTCCTTTCAGGCTTTTGGTGACGAAAATGGGTTTGGAAGAAGATCCATCCCCAAGGTCGATCTGTTCGACTTCGTCTTCGGTGGAAGGTTCACGTAACTCAAAACGAGACTCCCATTGTTCTCCTAGGCGTTGAGCCCAGGGTTCTTCTTCGAAGAATTCTGGCGCTTGGTCTTCGCCTTCTTCTTCTTGAGATGGTGCAGACGTTATGTTGGCTGACAGCACTCTCTTGAAGACTAAGCCGATACTGGTATCGGAGTCCCATGTTGACGCTTTAGACGAGTGAGAATGTTCTACTTCTTCTGCGTCTGAACTCCCTGGAGTTGATGGCGGCGTGACATAGCCTACCCCCCGTCGAGTTCGGTTGTAGTAGTCCTGCAGCTTTTCTTTAGGGGTTGGAAGCCGGAGAGGGAGACGCCGACCTTTGCCGTAGTTCAGGCCTTTGTCGCTTTTTAGGTCGTAACCCATCTTCTGGATGAGGTACTTTGCCTTGTCCGTGTACCGGTAGAGTTGTATTCTGCCGACATCTGGTTCTGGCTCGAGTGGCGGAAGGTCTTGATGACGCTTGACTTTGCCGAAGATGATGGATTCTTCGTCTCGACTTCATGGCGGGACTATGTAACAGACTTCCTGAGACGGGGCTACTCAGTTTACATGATGGACGGTCATTATTTGTGTTTGCAACGACCGTAGAGCGTTATCTAATGTATACATGGCATTCCAATGTGGAAGACAAGAATAATTGAAAGACACTCTATTATTGATGAAATATGAGATTTTATCCCGCTGGATTACATTGTCTAGAGAGGGGGCCTCTACATCAGCCGAGATATAGTCCCCCAGCTCTTCATCTGTAAGCACTGGAGTAGGATCGGAAGAGTCCACCACAGTGTTGGTCTTGGAGTCCGAGAGGACTACATGGGCTTTCTCCGGCGGCTGGGATGGCGGCGGCCTGCCTTTAAGACGCACCTTCAGAGGTGCCTCCGCTATGCCTCCAATGACTGGCGCCTTCCCCTGTAGTTTTGCCACAAGGGAAACCGACGTTTGAGGCAGTTTTCCCTTGAGTCGTATCTTCACGGGAGCTTCGGGAGCAGCTGGTGCTTTCCCGGGTAACTTAATGCTCATGGTAGGCAACTTCTGAGGCGGTTTGCCTTTGAGTCGGATCTTTAAGGGAGCGTCGGGAGTGACCTCGTGCTCCATGTCCGACTCTGCTATCGTTTCTGCTTTGTCGGATCTTTAAGGGAGCGTCGGGAGTGACCTCGTGCTCCATGTCCGACTCTGCTACCGTTTCTGCTTCGTCGTCAGCATCATTGGCCTCCTCCTCGTCCGGTGACTTGTATAAGTCGGCATCGGTAAAGTAGGCTTCAATCCCTTTGAAGGGATCGATGTCCGCGAACTCCGTACGGATGACGCCGTTGGTGGACACATATTTCATGCACTGGTGGAGCGTGGATGGCACCACCATGTATTTATGCAGCCATGGTCGACCGAGCAGAATGTTGTAGTTGACATCAGCATCCACAACGTAGCAGGTCACCTCAGTTCTGAGGTTACCGATGTGACACTTCAGCCGAATTTTATCCAGCGGCTCGCTTTTAATAGCGTTGAAGCCACTAATTGTCGTGTTGGAGGGCGCCAGCCGGTACATTGGGATCCCCAGTGTTGAGAGCAGCATCTTCGGGATGATGCTGAGGGAAGACCCCGGATCAATCTGAATCCGCTTCACCTTGACTGAACCGATGTACCCTGTATAATACAGCGGCCGGTTATGTCGATTGTGCTTGAGCAGCATGTCTTGTTGGGTGAAAGTTATGTTCGGGATAACTTCATCCGCACAATGATAGTGCGCACATGTAGTTGGGAAATCTTCAGGCGGCTTGACCTGACTGAGAAAGGATTCAGCATCCTTCAGAGCTTCACAGAGAGCTTCTCGGGAGTCTTTGGAAAGACGCAGGAGCTCTAACAAGGAAAGGCGGGTAGGAGTACTGGCCAGTTATGCCAGTATGTCGAAGTTGTGGGGCTTGGCTAGCCCCGAAGCATTCTCCTTTCGTAGAGGTCTGTCGAAACGAGCCTCCATATGCTTCTGCTTATTGGCTGCTGAGGTCTTAGATGGGCCCACTTCTGGGGCAGCAGGGATGGTGCAAGGAGGCACCACCTCGACGGCAGCTTCGTCGGGTTGGACGTTCTGGTGTGAACGTATCTGCACAGGAAGTGCCTCTTCCGTTGAAGAAGAGACCGTGCGGTAAGACTTGATCTTCCTTCCTTTGGATTTGGAGGTAGGGCGTACCTCCGGTTGAGTCACCTCGGAGACGAGGTCGGGGTGAACCCATAGGACCTCTCCTCGAGATGTGGTGAGTGGGATGAGTCCACTCACGTTGTCACGGGTAGGTGGTAAGTTAACCACCTCCATTGTCGCCTTAGGGATGGGGACGACGCCATCTTGTGTTGTAGTTGGTGGCAGGATGCCGAACTGGAGTGACACCACATTGGCCAATACCGTCTTCTCTTCGTAGTCGACGGAGATTACATCCGCATTGATCATGCGCTGGATGTATTTCTTGAGGACATAGCAGTCCTTGGTTGGGTGTCCGACAAACCGATGGTAGTGACAGTACCTCGGGTTGTCCACTTTTCCAACCTCGTCGGGATGCTTCGGGTCCGGAAGCTTGATCTTGTCACCCTGCTTCAGTATCTCAAAGAGTTGCAGGGTATCTTCGTCGCTGAAAGAATAGACCTCCTTTGGCCTTGGTGCAAGTGGAGGCTTCTGAGTAGGTGCCGACGCACCTTTTGAGGCATTGACAGTCAATGCATGTTTCCCATTTGTCTTCCGTCCGGGGTTGTTGGCTGCAGGCCGTTTCCCCTTGTCATCAAAGGCGGGGAAGCTGACTCCCAGAAGACGTGCATTGGCCGCCTTCTTTTCGGCCGCTTCGGCTTCAATGATCAAGGAACTCCAGTCGGGAGGAGGAGTAGAGTTGAGCCAGAGTTTGACTGCAGGCAGCATGTTCATGCTGCAGGAGGAGAGGAGTGTGTGTTCTGGCATGCCCGGGGGCAGTCTGAAGCAGGCCTGTCGAAAGCGTTCGATGAACACTCGAACTGTTTCCTTCTCCTTCTGGCGTATCTCTATAAGGGACGCCATTGTCATGTCCTTCCCGCTGTCGTAGAAACGGTCGAGAAAGAGGCGCGTTAGGTCGTCGAAGGAAGATATTGAATTATCGGGGAGGCTGCAGTACTAGTCGTACGCTACTCCTTTCAGTGCCGCAACAAATATGCTGGTGAGTAGCGCGTCCTCCTTTGGAAGATGCCCCGTCTGAGATTGGAAGTACGTCAGGTAGCGACGCGGAGAGTCCTTCCCGTCGTACGACGTCAGTGTTTGTGGTTTATACTTTGGAGGATAAACCACCTTGTTCCACTCGAGGGGATAAGACTGGGGGATGCCCATCTTTTGGCGCTCCTCTTGTCTCGTCTTGGACTCAAAGCGCTCGCGCAAGTCCCTGATCATCTCGACCACGACTTCCGTGGAGCTGGGAGTTGGGGAAGGTGGTACCACCAGATGTTGAGCATTTGAGGGCTCCGACGTCCGAGGTGCTTCTCGACGATCTGTGTCCGAGGATACCCGTTGAAGGGGTACGCTCGATTCTCCATTGGCCCCTGGGTCGGGACCGGTAGAAGGCGTCCTGGCCAAAGCTGTGACCGGTAGAAGGCGTCCTGGGTCGGGACCGTATCAACCCCGGTCCTTGTTTAGGTTACAGGTTGTAACCTGGTTATCTGAATAGTCCCATGGTTATCTCTTCGTATATCACCTGTCATGCTTGATACGTTTTACCTTACCAACAAGACTTGGAGACGGAGTCTGTTTGCCATTAAAATTCTTTTATTGCAAATTTCAATACAAACAGAACAGTGTTACAATATAGGACTTAGATGTAGTCCTAGGAGTACACTTTTGTTTATCTGGGTCCCTTGTGCCGATGGAGTGAGTGGTAATGCGTTGACTCCGTTGACGATCTGACGACGGTTATCAGTTCTCTGAAGGTTTGGATTGCTCTGGGTGCTGGAGCTTGCTGAGAGGAGGAAGACATGGAGTGTCTGTATCTGCCTCTCTGGTGGTATGTTCGTTCGTTGGGTGTTCTGTCCGTGTGTGAGAAGGAAATGATCCCTCTATTTATAGTTTTGCAGGCTGGCTGCTCATGCGCGCATATAGGATGCGCCCGTACGCGGGGATGCCACGTGGTGATTGCTGATGGAGGCGCATGGACGATGCGCCCTGATCAAGGGGTTGACTTCTTCATGTTGTCGTTGTGAGCCGGCACATAGCAAAGAAGAAGATCTTTATGTTGCTGAAATCTTGGGTGAGTTGAGTCAAAGAACACGTGTCGTCGACTCATGGCTCGAAGATCTCGGATTTGATGGGGGGAGGTGATCTGGTAGGATGCGCCTAGAATTGGGCGCATGAGGAGACTCTGGCTCGTAACCTTTAGGAGTCACGAACCATTCTGGGCGCATGGCTTTTGAGGCGCATGCAGGCGACTTTTCTTCTGTCTTTTGGGATCAGAGAGCAGTCTGGGCGCATGGCTTTTGAGGCGCATGCAGAGCTTCAAATGGAGACTTTTTATCTGTCTTTTAGGGATCAGTGAAAAGTCTGAGACGCATGGCTTTTGAGGCGCATGCGGATGGTTGGGTGGCCACGTGGCAGTAGCCGTCGGAGTAAAGTAATGATGATGCTTACGTTGCCGACGCTTTGTCTTCTGGAAAAGCTGTCAACTATTCAGACTTTGGGAAGTGTGCTGCCAACTATTGTCATTTTAGCATTTAATGTTTCTGACATTCGATGGACAGCTGAGTGGACACATCGATTGGCGTTCCACTAGGCATATGGGGACGCATGGGGGCGCATCCTCTGTGATGCGCTTGGTACTGAAGGGCGCGTCTGTGCTGATGCGCTTGATGTTGAAGGGCACGTCTGTGTGATGCGCGGGCTGGCCGGCACATCCGCTTCGTGACACGTTCTTTAATGCAGCGACTGTTACGTTCTTCGAGTGCTTTAAATAGCCATTTTGATTTGGCTGAATTCGAAGCGTCCGGTTCATCCATTAAATGCAAATTTATTGCACGGAATTCGGAGAGCCATCCACTTGGCGCATGGGTTTGATTTGCCCGGCCTATAAATAGTGGCATGGAGTGAGGGTTTACTTCTCGTTCTCTCACGTACTTTCGATATGAACTTGTGTACTCGAGTGCATTCTGTTGACGAAGTACTCCCGAGGGTGAAGATGCGATGCCATGTCTTCACTGATGCACTTGAAGGTGACTGTTACATCCAAAAGTCGGAGTCGAGGGCTTCCGAGGCAGGTGGAAGGTGCCTGTTACATCCAAAGATAGGGATGCTCGGGCCTCGTCTTCGTTGTGCAGGAAGAGCCGTAGATCGGAATTGCGGTACTGGGCTCTTTCTTCCTTCAAAGTGGGTGTTGCCCACTCTGATTGTGTTGAAAGCTGCTCCTTTAGCCGCAGTTTCGATCATGGTCTTCCTTCGCCTTTGGAGGCTCTTTCGAAGCCTCCCCTGGCCACAGGTCGGCTTGCGGTGCTCTTCTCTTCCTGGGTTAGAGGGTTGATTGCCACCTTCGTTCTGCTCAATAAATGCTTCATTAGTCGAAGCACTTATCAGGTGAACCTGGCTAGAAGGGTGGCACATAACTGGGCTACTGAAGGGATGCACATAACTGGGATGCACATAACTGAGTTGCTGAAAAGGATGGCCTGACTGAGGGCGCATGGTGGGATGCGTCTGACTGAGGGCGCATGATGATTGCTGTGCCTGCTTGAGGGCGCATGGTGATTGTCGGCTGTAGACTTAGGATCTTTTCTTTGTAGAAACTCTCCTTTGTACAACCTTTTCTTAGACATGTAATAGACTTTTATATGTTAAAAAAAAGTCCACTTTCATTGTCTATACTTGTTGTTTCTGCTGTGAAGTACTTTATTTGAGCTCTGGCGCATATAGTCTGGCGCATGGGCTTTCTGGTTCTGAAATTCCATGCTTCTACAGAGTCCTATTCAGGTGAAGGGTTACAACCCCGGTCCTTGTTTGGTTTAAGGGTTGTAACCTAGCTACTTGAATGGTTCCCTCGTACTCCATTATGACTGTTGTTATTCTTTTAATATCAAGCCTTAATTACTGTCTTTTATTATGTAATTATAATCTTGTGCTAATTTGCTGGTTTTAGTTCTTAAGTGAAGCCTCCTTTGTGGCACTTGCTCTTTCTGGGGTCTGACCCAGCTGGTTTTGTATGTCCAGAAACCGGAGCAACTCCAGAGGATCTACCGACCTTCCATCCAGATGGTGACCACTAGACGGAATCCTGGCAACGAGTGGGTTATTTTTGGCTCTCCCACTTTATTGTAAAATTATTCTTTTGAGGCGTTTAGCTGTCGAGCCAGTGTTAGCTCGTGTACATTTTACTTACTGTCTGTCTACGGGCTATAACATGATTAGGAACCTAGGGTTGATCATGTATACTGAAACTCTTGCTAGTCCTCATATTTTGTAACGACTAGCTTCATGATCAGCTGAATATGTAATGTTTGGGACGCCTTACTATTGTATATTTGGTGATCTTACATCTTGTAACATTTACTTATTTGCTTGTGATTGAGACACTAGGCTTATTATTGACCTTAAGAGACTGTTGGCTTGTAGATAAACCCTCATATATCTAGACAGCCGTATCCGTATGGTAAGATGGATTCTATTTTATCATACGTAGCTGGCTATGTCTGCCCCCGCTCTCCAGTATTCTGGTTCTGGGGCGTGATAGATTGCATGACCAAGTCTGAGACGCCCCATTTTCATAAGTTATATTTAATTATATTTATATTTTTAGAACTTGTTACTAGATATTTTCTACCTTGGGTACAGGGCCTCGGCCTTCTGTTTGGACTGCTTCACGGCTCTCAGAGCTCACCTCGGCTAATGTCACGACCCGGTCGCAATTTCTTTGGTCGAATCGGATCATGCCCAGCCTGCACCGTTGTTGAGACGGCGGCAGTAAGCTGTATTCAGTAGTGAAACATATGCAGATAAAATTCTAAAGAATATAAAATCTTTTATTCAATTTTAAATTTCTGAAATACAACAACTATTAATTACAACAACTATATTTGATACATTGGTTACTAAATAAATTACTATCCAGCTCTACTTATTATGGGTTCCAGGTTCTGCGGGACCAGAGTTATACATCAGATCCTCGATGATGCAATCACCTAAAAATGTTGGTCTCCAGTCAGGAGGGAGCAAAGTACAATTCATGCTAATTTGACAATTGAAATAATAATAGAATCATGCACTTTTAAACAATTTTGAAATAAACAGTTTTTCAAGCAATTACAGTTTTAAAATTATTACAGTTGTGTGATATGAATAAGCAATGAAATATGACCGGCTTGGGTTTGTTACAGTAAATGATATGGGATTTGTTACAATAAAGGATATGGGATTTGTTACAGTAAAGGATATGGTCATACTCATTACACTATTCCCCAGTCCCCAATAGTTACAGTAGTTACAGTCAGTGCTCTCAGAGAGAGTTCCGTGTTGCATCGTGGTTTAAACTTGCAATAAAACGATTACTAAATAATTGTAAACTAACACAAAATGTACTTGCCTTGGTTTTATTGACTGGTTTGAGATGTCTGAACCGAAGAAGATGTCAAGTATGTTCTTGAAATCCTACAATTTGAAATTTCTATCTTAGAACCCAATATTCAAACCATATCTAGGTGTGCTAGTTACAATCTCTAAAATTTGTCCTAGTCAAATTTTAGGTTATTTACAACTCTACTTAAAGCGCGCTTATCGAGGTGAGTTATTATCTTACGAAGAAAAGTCATTTTAACTTTACATTTGGAAAAACTCGTAGTTATTGATTTACTTGGTAAAAACTTTGTATTTTGTATTATATATAAAATTAATATTTTTCTTTTAAATGAGAAAACGTGAATTTGTAATAAACTTGTAATTTCCTAATTATTTTATTGTGAGAAAATGATATTTAAATTTTATAAAATAATCATATTACCATTTTTACGTTTTACGTCAATCAACCAACCAGAAAAATAAAATTTTACAATATTACAAAAACACAGATATTAAATAAAAGCTGGCCTTATGCCCTTATAGACATTTTTACATAAATTGAAATAAGAGAAAGGGTTAGTTAGCTCTAAATAATATCCTGCACTTTAATTACTAAAACAAAAATAATAAATTAAATTAAAATAAATATTACTAAGAGTCTCAGACTTGGTCCAATCGTCACAAAATTAGTTAATGCCTCAACGTCCGGGTAAAACTGGTTTCGTTTGCATTTCGCTAAGGGTCCATTGACCGATACGGTCGTCGCCCAAAATCCAATTTATAAATATTTTCGAAAACCGATTTGAAATCCATTTATAAAGTTTTATAAAAATTTGGACAGCACTCCCTCTATATTTGGGACAACCCAAAACTGGAAAAATGTGCTACAAACACCAAGTACAAGTCCCATACCAGGGAAACCCAATTTCCAACCAGAAAATAATAATAATAATATCCAAAATCCGAAAATAATATCCATAACACGTTTTCGAAATTCAGAAAACCGAAATTAAACTCGGAAATTTCGAAAACTCCCAGAACCAAAACCAACAGAAGAATTATTCACTCAAAACCAATATTTCCAACCACAGCCTAAAAACGTCGAGCCAGAACTTCTTCCGAAATGGACTTCGGAAAATAGAAGCTCTAACATTACTACTAAAGATACCAAAAATCTCAGAACCTATCCAACAAGTGTTCGAAAATTCCGAATTTAGAAATTATATGAAAATCAAAGGAAAACAACATCACAGAACATGATTCCGAAAATTCCAAAATCGAAACATACCGAATCCGAATTCCTGGAACGGAATCGGGGACCAAATTCATCACAGACGCGACACAGGAGGGACGAACTACTCTGATTAACAGGAATTACCCAAATCTGTTGGTCGGTGAGCCGCGGGATAACTTGGGAACGGAAACGTAGTCCGCGAGGGAGCCGAACAGAAGAACGCGGAACGGGAAGCACTGGACAGCGGATCGGACAGTGCCAAATCCACATGCGGAAGCACTGGACAGCAAGCCAGGGTACAGGGAGATGCTGGACAGCAGATCGGGGACAGGGGCTGCCCGGGTCGGGCTCGGGAACAGCAGCGAGGGGAGGCCGCTCGGTCTGGGCGAGGTGGCGCCGCACAGGGGGCGGTCGGCCGGTGATGGGAGGCGATCGGACTGGGCCGCGGGACAGCGGCGAAGGCTGCTCGGTCGGGATCGGCGCCAGATTGGGGCCGACGGCGAGGGGAAGACGCAGAAAATGACGACAGAAGGCCGCTCGGTCAGGGCTCGCCTGAGCTCGGATCGTCGGAAGAAATTTGGGGCTCGGGTTAGGGCTAGGGGAAAAATTTGGGAAAAGTGAGAGGGATGATGGAGAGGGAGAGGAAAATGGGGGTTTTTATAGGGAAAATGAACTGGGTGGTTACGGGAAGGGGAAAAGAGAAGATCGTCGGCAGTTTCGGAAGGGGAGCCGAGGGGACTCGACGGTTTGGAAGAGGGGTCGGCGTTTGGTCGAGAAAGTGTGTTCTGAGAACAAAGGAAAAGTAAATAATAAATTCTTTCCTTTAAAAAAAATAGAATTTATATATATAAATATATATATATATATATATATATATATATATATATATATATATATATAAAGAGATTTGAAGATTTCCTTTTAGAAAAAAAAACCGAGATTGGGTTGGTTTCAGAAATGGATTCGAGACGGGTTCGGGACTCAGGAACGGGTTTCGGTACAGGTCTGGTCCAATAATCAAATTCCAAGTTTTATAATATTTCTAAAAAATATGTTTTCCTGAAATAATAATAATAATAATTTAGTAAATAAATTATTTAAATAAAACTAAAATTTACGGGTTTCACAAACTTTCCTCCTTAGAAAATTTCGTCCTCAAAATTTAAAGGACAGGGTCATGGTTTTAATCATGCAATCATGCCTGAAATCAGTTTGGATATCTTCCTTAACAGTCTCATGCCCAAATAGGTTAACAATTCCAAAACTCATCTAATGCTATATATTCATCAATTTTATACACTATTTAATTTACATTCTTCCCTCCTTAGAAATAATGTTATTCTCTATGATTACTAAATTTCCGATTCCATTCCTAAATTGCCAATCACCTTAAAATTTTGTCTTCTATATTTTCAATCTTGAACACATCTCATATTCATGCAATATGTATTTCTCCCAGTTTGCTAATATATTCAATTTAATTCTATGATTTGATACTCCTAGTCTTTAATACTTCAATGTCAAGCCTTGGTGCCCAATATCATATCTAAAATCCTACACCACGTTTCAATATTCTGATTTGTCACGATCTATAAAATTTTATCATTTCTTTCTCAGGAGTATCACCCTTGTATATATCCTGATTTCAATTATTTATTTATAGATTTGATTCTGAACACTTATAAAATTTTATTTATCATGATTAAGCTAAAATCCTTCATTTTGCTTTTATTGTATCACTTCAACTGCCAAAATATCTTATTACATATTTCAACCAATCTTTCTATTGTATTCATGGCATTCATATAATTGTCATCCTTGCTTAGTTATACCTAAAAAAAATTCGATTTATCATGCGTCTTCCTAAAATGTATCCTCATGCTTATCATTTAACTACCTCTATATCAATTTGCTTTGATAATAACATCATTAATTATCTCTTTCTTAATCTCATATATTCATATTCATCTCATTTTTATTCGTAATTCCATGCTATAAACTATTCTAGGTTTACATCATTAGACAGAATCAGATTCGAGGCGTGATTGCTAGGTATAAAGATAAATATCAGCATGTTTTAAAATCATCTGTGATAGAGTTAGAATATTTGTTGTGATCAAAAATCATTTTAGACACGAGTAAAATCGAGATATAATTTATATAATCATAAGATAGAAAATTTTAAATGAGATCATAAAAATAGAAAGGTCATAAAATACGACATCAATTTATTTAAGAAACAAAATAATAATGTAATTTTCCGAAATGAGGGACAATTTTTAATTCAAACTGGTATGAGGTATAGGAGTTTGTGACTCAGAAAGAATCAACAAGTTGTACGATTTTAAGATGGTGAGGGTGATTAAAAATAGCCATGACAAGAATATAATTCGATAGATCATTTTTGTAGGTGGGAGTAAGTGCCAGGATACAAATCCTCAGAATGACTAAAAATAACCATGATATGAATATAGCCTTATTAATATTCGAAAACCAATTATTTTCAAGTCACTTTATTTCAAATTCATGCCTCGCCAGTGTGCACCTGACTGCAATAATTTTTTATTTTTTTTGACTCCATAACTTGAATAATTTAGTTTACCGAGTAATCTTCCAACTTTATCCATTTCATGGCAAGCAAACATAGAACAAAGTCTCAATAATATTTGGAAACATAACGATTACCTGTTATTATTTCAACTTAGAGTTTATGCCTCGCCAGTGCACAACTAGCTGCAGTAAACTTGCAGTTTTTCATAATTCAGATAAATGACTATCATGTAAATGTGCAGAGTCATATTAGGTTGCTAAATATTTCCTCAACTTTGCCCATGTGAATTTCAGAGGAATTTCAAAAATTCAAACGAGTTTAAAGTTCTAAACATGATAGAAAATGTAGATAACTGTTCTTCTGAGATTTAAGGGATTTATCAAAATATGTGTTTGAGATTCAAGAGACTGGGCTAAAATCAAGAGGAGTATCTATTCTCTGATTTTCTTTTCCAAAGATAAAACGATCAACCTTGATTTGAATAATTGAGTTAGACACAAGGTAAGATAGAAGCATCACAGCTTCGGATTAAGTAAGAAAGACCAATTAAAATATTTCTGATAAATCACTCAGGGAATACAGAATTTTAAGAATAATTTCACAACTAAGGAAAATTGAAAATTTGCTGGATAATTGAGAGAAGGCAAGTCTTATTGAAAAGAAGTTAAGTCGAGATTGTCTAGCAAAGAATGAAATATCTTTGAGACAACTCAATTATAATCATTTTTTCATGACTAAAGGAAATTTAAAGATAGAATGGATTCAAAATGTGATCAATTTTCTGACCGCTCCTGCTTCATGATCATAGAAGCTTTCTAGGCCTTGATTTGATCAAGAAATTGCATAGAGAGAGTAGGGTTTCAAGATGAATGGAGGAAGTCAATAGATGAGAATATTCTCGGTCTTTGGAATAACTTAGGAAATAACAATCAATATTGAAATTGAAAATAACTCCTTTAAGAGAATCATGAACTGACTAAACTGAACTTAATTCTTCTGGCAATAACTGACCTTGGGGTTTAATGGTCCCAGAAGAATTTAATTCAGGATTGATTCCGAGAAAATCAGTCAATTGGAAAGGAGATCAAGGCAAAAGATTTGATGATGGTTATGGATATATATTGGGTAGATAAGAATTTATCAGGGTTGCTAAGAGAATTCAAAATTCTACATATCGAACGAATCAAGATTTCAATTAAAGGTAGAGAAATAATGAAGAATTCGAAATTTAGGTTTGATAAAGAAGAAGAAGACCAAAGAATTCAATCTTATTCCAAAAAGAATATGAATCCTAGGGTATAACAGAATCTGGAAATTATGGTAGAAAAATAATCTCGAAAGTCATGGGACACTCAAAGGTACAATCAGCCTAATCTAGATAAGGTTTAGGTACAAACACAAACAAAGTATCCTACGAATCTATAAGCAGGCAAAAATAGATATTTAAGAAAATAATTTTTCGGTCCTATAATGTAACATGATGTATATCATCTAAGTGTTGTAGTTGTTTCTAAAGTCTGTTTTCCTAAAGTCTCAACTATCCCTAGGTCAAGTTACAGAACTGCGCGATGGTCTAGACTAAGTTGACTAGACCAATTTACAGATCTGACCTGCATGGGCCACCACTAAAAACATGTCACGACCCGGTCCCAATTTTTTGGGTCGAATCGGATCATGCCCAGCCTGCACCATTGTTGAGATGGCGGCAGTAAGCTGTATTCAGTAGTGAAACATATGCAGATAAAATTCTAAAGAATATAAATTCTTTTATTCAATTTAAAATTTTTGAAATACAACAACTATTAATTACAACAACTACATTTGATACATTGGTTACTAAATAAATTACTATCCAGCTCTACTGATCATGGGTTCCAGGTTCTGTGGGACCAGAGTTATACATCAGATCCTCGATGACGCAATCACCTAAAAATGTTGGTCTCCAGTCAGGAGGGAGCAAAGTACAATTCATGCTAATTTGACAATTGAAATAATAATAGAATCATGCACTTTTAAACAATTTTGAAATAAACAGTTTTTCAAGCAATTACAGTTTTAAAACAGTTACAGTTGTGTGATGTGAATAGGCAATGAAATATGACCGGCTTGGGTTTGTTACAGTAAATGATATGGGATTTGTTACAATAAAGGATATGGGATTTATTACAGTAAAAGATATGGTCATACTCATTACACTATTCCCCAGTCCCCAATAGTTACAGTAGTTACAGTCAGTGCTCTCAGAGAGAGTTCCGTGTTGCATCGTGGTTTAAACTTGCAATAAAACGATTACTAAATAATTGTAAACTAACACAAAATGTACTTGCCTTGGTTTTATTGACTGGTTTGAGATGTCTGAACCGAAGAAGATGTCAAGTATGTTCTTGAAATCCTACAATTTGAAATTTCTATCTTAGAACCCAATATTCAAACCATATCTAGGTGTGCTAGTTACAATCTCTAGAATTTGTCCTAGTTAAATTTTAGGTTATTTACAACTCTACTTAAAGCGCGCTTATCGAGGTGAGTTATTATCTTACGAAGAAAAGTCATTTTAACTTTACATTTGGAAAAACTCGTAATTATTGATTTACTTGGTAAAAACTTTGTATTTTGTATTATATATAAAATTAATATTTTTCTTTTAAATGAGAAAACGTGAATTTGTAATAAACTTGTAATTTCCTAATTATTTTATTGTGAGAAAATGATATTTAAATTTTATAAAATAATTATATTACCATTTTTACGTTTTACGTCAATCAACCAACCAGAAAAATAAAATTTTACAATATTACAAAACACAGATATTAAATAAAAGCTGGGCTTATGCCCTTACAGACATTTTTACATAAATTGAAATAAGAGAAAAGGTTAGTTAGCTCTAAATAATATCCTGCACTTTAATTACTAAAACAAAATTAATAAATTAAATTAAAATAAATATTACTAAGAGTCTCAGACTTGGTCCAATCGTCACAAAATTAGCTAATGCCTCAACGTCCGGGTAAAACCGGTTTCGTTTGCATTTCGCTAAGGGTCCATTGACCGATACGGTCGTCGCCCAAAATCTAATTTATAAATATTTTCGAAAACCGATTTGAAATCCATTTATAAAGTTTTATAAAAATTTGGGCAGCATTCCCTCTATATTTGGGACAACCCAAAACTGGAAAAATGTGCTACAAACACCAAGTACAAGTCCCATACCAGGGAAACCCAATTTCCAACCAGAAAATAATAATAATATCCAAAACCCGAAAATAATATCCACAACACGTTTTTGAAATTCGGAAAACCGAAATTAAACTCGGAAATTTTGAAAACTCCCAGAACCAAAACCAACAGAAGAATTATTCACTCAAAACCAATATTTCCAACCACAGCCTAAAAATGTCGAGCCAGAACTTCTTCCGAAATGGACTTTGGAAAACAGAAGCTCTAACATTACTACTAAAGATACCAAAAATCTCAGAACCTATCCAACAAGTGTTCGAAAATTCTGAATTTAGAAATTATATAAAAATCAAAGGAAAACAACAACACATAACATGATTCCGGAAATTCCGAAATCGAAACGTACCGAATCCGAATTCTTGGAACGGAATCGGGGACCAAATTCATCATAGACGCGACACAGGAGGGACGAACTACTCTGATTAACAGGAATTACCCAAATCTGTTGGTCGGTGAGCCGCGGGATAACTTGGGAACGGAAACATAGTCCGCGAGGGAGCCGAACAGAAGAAGGCGGAATGGAAAGCACTGGACAGCGGATCGGACAGCGCCAAATCCACATGCGGAAGCGCTGGACAGCAAGCCAGGGTACGGGGAGATGCTGGACAGCAGATCGGGGACAGGGGCCGCCCGGGTCGGGCTCGGGAACAGCAGCGACGGGAGACCGCTCGGTCTGGGCGAGGTGGCGCCGTACAGGGGGCGGTCGGCCGGTGCTGGAAGGCGATCGGACTGGGCCACGGGACAGCGGCGAAGGCTGCTCGGTCGGGATCGGCGCCGGATTGGGGCCGACGGCGAGGGGAAGACGCGAAAAATGACGGAAGAAGGTCGCTCGGTCAGGGCTCGCCTGAGCTCGGATCGTCGGAAGAAATTTGGGGCTCGGGTTAGGGCTAGGGGAAAATTTTGGGAAAAGTGAGAGGGATGATGGAGAGGGAGAGGAAGATGGGGGTTTTATAGGGAAAATGAACTGGGTGGTTACGGGAAGGGGAAATGAGGAGATCGTCGGCAGTTTCGAAAGGGGAGCCGAGGGGACTCGACGGTTTGGAAGAGGGGTCGACGTTTGGTCGAGAAAGTGTGTTCTGAGAACAAAGAAAAAGTAAACAATAAATTCTTTCCTTTAAAGAAAAATAAAATTTATATATATATATATATATATATATATATATATATATATATATATATATATATATATATATATATATATATACAAAAAGATTTGAAGATTTCCTTTTAGAAAAAAAAAACCGAGATTGGGTTGGTTTCAGAAATGGATTCGAGACGGGTTCGGGACTCAGGAACGGGTTTCGGTACAGGTCTGGTCCAATAATCAAATTCCAGGGTTTATAATATTTCTAAAAAATATGTTTTCCTGAAATAATAATAATAATAATTTAGTAAATAAATTATTTAAATAAAACTAAAATTTACGAGTTTCACAGCTAATTAATTTAATTAATTTGTTGTAAGGGCATAAGCCCAGCTTTTCTTTGTTTTCTGTGGCCCTGTAATTGTGTAGTATAGATTTTCTAATTTATTTCTGAGTTTTGTTGATGGCGTAGCTAGGCGCATAATTATAATTTGGTATTAATTATTTTGTATAAATTAATAAAGATTTCTTACATTTAATTAAAGTGAATAAATTACTAGTAAATTAACAAGTTCATGTTTTTATCATTTAAAAGAAAATTTAGCTTTATATATATATTATTAAAATACAAAGTTTTGCCAATTAATCTGTAATTGTCATTTTTCCCAATTAAATCAGTAATCGGTTATTCCGTAAATTGATAACGAATATTGTTTACGGCGTTAGACGGATTTTGATAGATTAATTTAATAACTTAAAACCTGACTAGGGTCTGTTTCTAGAAATTACAACTAGCACACCTAGATTTGGCTCATCTATGATTCTAAGTCAGAATTCTCAACTGTAGGATTTCGAGGACGTACTTGACTTCCTTTCCGGTACTGACATTCCAATCCAGTCATACAAACAAAGGCAAGTTAAGGTTATGTTTTCTTGCATTTTATTTAGTAATTGTCATGATTGCATGCTTAAACCACATTGCTACACGAAACTCTCTCCTAGGGTTCAAATATTGATTGTGGGGATATTGGGGGAGTAGTGTAGCGTCTATGACCAATACCCCTCATGTTGCATATTATTATTGTGCGAGCTTACCCCTCTTACACACGGAAATAAGCCGTATCGCATCGCTAGGATGCTATTGAACAACCCAAGCCGGTCATAGACGTCCCCTATTCAAATCATATTATTTCAAATAATGAATTGCTGGAAAATATTGTTCAAAGAATTTCAACTGTTTAAAATTGCATCTTTCCATTATTCTTTAGAATGTCGGATTATGTACTCATACTTGCTCCTTTCCTGACTGCATCCCCCCATAGGTGATGTTGATGATGCTGAGCTATTGTTCAATAGCTACTATGACCTAGTATTATATCTTATGGTGTTTTCAGAGTCCCCCTTGGAGGATGCAGAACCTGAGGCAGATGAGCCGACCGTTTAGCTAGTTGTTTTCCAGTTAGCTAGTTTTATGTATTGGAGTTTGTTGATTTGAATTCAGTATTTTATTTTAGTACTTTCGTTTCCAATTGTACTTCTTTTTGTTGAATATTAAAAGTTTTAAAAAATTTTGTATATTCAAGTTGTGATAATATATAAATGTTGTTGTGAATACCTGCATATAGAATAGCTTACTGCCGCCGTTTCACAACGGTACAGGCTGGGCATGATCCGGTTCGACCCAATAATTTGGGATCGGGTCGTGACATATTTTTAGTGGTGGCCCATGCATATCGATCAACAACTTAAGTGAACATACCTAGAAATAACTAGAACACTAGAATATTGATTTGTCACAACATAGGACCGAATTATCTAAATATAAGTAACTATTTTTGCTTGCTTATAGAATGGTAGGTTACCTTGTTTATGCTTGCCCCTAAACTTGTCAGACTATGAAGACAGCCTGACCTATGCCTATCAGTCGGTACTAGCAAGATCTTGTTTTCTATGCTTGACGCAAGAAAATATGACAAGAGAATCGTAATAGTAGATTGAGCAGCGGGAGGCTGCTCGAACCAGACCAGGACCAGAAGAGCTAATGATACCTAGAATTATTAATTAGCGTTAGATGATACCCTATCGAAGCATAACATATTATCCTTGATTACACTTTTTTCTGGAAAATATGGTTCATGAATACCGCAGGGGCATTCGTCAGTCCAAACGGCATGACCAAAAATTTATACTGCCCATATTTGGTGTTGAACACCATCTTTGGAATATCCTCCTTCCTGACCTTGATTTGATGGTAGCCAGACCTGAGATCTATCTTTGAAAATACCCTAGCTCCACTCAATTGATCAAACAGGTCATCGATCCGGGACAGAGGGTACTTGTTCTTGATGGTGATGTTGTTCAGCACCCGGTAATCAATGCACATCCACACGGTTCCATCCTTCTGGACACGAATAAAACTGGTGCTCCCCAGGGTGAAGCCCCGTCTCTGATAAATCCCTGGGCCTTCAGTTCGTCAATCTGGTCCTTCATCTCCTTTGTCTCCTTGGGGTTGACTATGTAGCATCCCCGAGAAATAGGGAAAGAGTCGGAAACTAGGTCGATGGTGAATTCCACACCTCGATCTGGCGGCAATCCTGGAATACTATCTGGAAAGACGTCCATGAATTCCGCTATGATAGGGTGAGGAGGCCCGGGTTCTTCAGTGATAGAGGAGTAGGTAACACTCTACATGTCTTCCAGAGCTCGAGAGATTTTAAACTCCGGTTCTCCTGGTGGACTGAAGATTACACATCCTCTGTGACAATCTATCAGCGTATGCTGCTCACTTAATCAGTCCATCCCTAGGACTATATCATAGTTGGGCAAGGGCATCACAAGTAAGGGTGTTAAGAATTTTTGGCCTGAGATAGTTATGGGGCAGTTACAAGTCTCGATGATGGGTATGGGTCCACCACCGGTCATAACTCTACTAATCATCTTGCTAAATCCCGTATCTAGGTGGTGTGCAGAAATGAACTTTGATGATATGAAACTGTGTGATACACCCGAATCAAATAATACTAGAGCAGGATGTGAAAATACATAAATGGAACCTGTGATGACATCAGCGGTGGGTTCCTGCTCTGGTTCTGGCTTGTCGACTGCTAGGGCTAAAGCTCGCCCAGGCTTCTGCTGATGTTGCCCGAACCGTTGTTGCTGAGTGGGTAGAGGAGCTCTTTACTGAGTTGCTCCGGTCTGGTTGAATGCTGTGGGACAGTCCCTCACTTGGTGGGTGGCAGACCAACAAACTAGGCAGTGTCCCAGTTTCTTCCTGCAGATGTTCGCTTGATGTCCTGGCCTCTTACAGAAGTCGCAGACAGGGATCTGCTTCTGAGGCGCTCTGTCACTGGTCCTTGCCTGATGGTGCTGCTGGTGGTGGTGAGAAGGCCTGTTGTTGTTGTTGTTGTTGTTGTGGTTGGGCCTCTTCTAGTTACCTTGGAAGTTGCTAGTTCCAGGATACTCCCTTTTTGAACGAGAAGGCTGGCTCTTCTCTACATCCTGGGCTCGTATCAGAATCTTTTCGTACGTTTTGGTGCCGCCTGCGATCACAAGGGTGCAAATTTCTTCCCTTAGTCCATACCTGAATCTCTCAGCACGATCCGCGGGGTCAGCAACCAAGTTCTTGGCAAAGCGGCTAAGTCGGCCGAACTCTGCCATATACTCTCCAACCGTCATGTTCCCTTACTTCATGTCCTGGAACTTTCTTTCCATCTCCCGCAACTCTGATGTTGGAAAGAACTTCATGCGGAACAACCTCTTGAAGGTGTCCCAATCAAGCTGCTTGTCCTGGAGTCGGGGTTCATTCCGATACTAGGTGCTTGCTACATCTCGCAGCTGGAGTCCTACTGCTTCGACATGGAGGTCGTCGGGTAGTCGAACGACGCTGAGGAGATGCTCCATGCTGTCGAGCCATTCGTCGGCATAGATGATTCCCTCGATTCCTTTGAAAGGTCGAGGGTCCTGCTTCTTAAAGTTCTCGATAGTGTCGACCTTCACATAATAATGTCTCTTATCAAATTGAATGGCCTTAGTGATACATAAATTAACCCTTAGATTTATGTTTACCTTAGCAGGCCTTAGTTCCGATTGAGCAATTCCTCCTCTCTAGAGGGCAGCCATAGCCACGTTGTGGGCGTTCTCCATGCCTTCTCTCATGATCGCGGTCTGCTCGCGATGGGCTTCAGCTTGGGCTACGATCTGTTCACGATGAGCTTCAGCTTGGGCTCTCTGGGCCTCCAGTACTCCTCGTAGCAGGCCTACGAGCTCGGTGGGGTCCACCGGTACTGGTGGGGCAACTGGTGCGGGCACTACCGCAGGGGACTGCAGCTCAGTTCGGGGAAGTACAGGTTCTGTCGTTTGCGCTGTAGTGGCGTAAACGGGACGGGGTACTGGTGCAGCATGGGGACGGTCAGTCAACTGTAAGGGAGGAGGGTCCCGACATGCTTGAGGAGGTAGGGTGTGATTGGTAGATGACACCTCATCTTCAGCAGGGCCGGAACGGGTGGTCTTTCCTTTGGCCATACTCTGGAAGGTTTAGGATGCAATACATAAGCAAGGTATCCTACCAGTCTATAATCAAACAAAAATATTTATATATATATAATTCGGACCTATGTTGTGACAAATCAATGTTCTAGTGTTCTAATTGTTTCTAGATATGTTTACCTAAGTTGTTGTTCAGAGACCTACGTGGTCCACCACTAAAAACAGTTACGACCCGATCCCAAATTATTGGGTCGAACCGGATCATGCCCAGCCTGCACCGTTGTGAGACGGCGGCAGTAAGCTGTTCTATATGCAGGTATTCACAACAACATCTATACATTTTGTCAAAACTTGAATATACAAAAATTTTAAAAAAATTTATTCAACAATTGAAAGTACAACTGGAAAAGAAAGAACTGAAATAAAGTGCTGAATTCAAATTGACAAACTCTAATACAATAAAACTAGAAAACAAAAAAACGATGTGAAACCCATATTCTCGTAATTAATTAATTAAATAGTGTTTTAGTGTTATAATTAGTATTTCTAATAATAATAATTATTATTATTATTAGATATTTTTGAGTGCAAATGATTTCGAAAATTTATTAACAACATGGACTTTTTGAGTTCAGACCCAGACCCGAGTCCGAACCCAGACCCAGGCCTGAGCCAAACCCAATCTCTTTCTTAATTCTGATTTTGACTTGGTTTATATAAAAAAAAAAATAATACGTTAGCTGGTCCCGTAGGACCAGCACCCCCAACTCTTTTTCCCACTTCCTATCCTTACTCCCCTCCCTTCACTCCCTTCCACGAGCACCACACAGACCAACTCCAATTCCTATAACTTCTTCCCACTCCCCCACTTCTCTCATTCACAGAGAACTCTCTCTTTAATTATTCTCTCATCTCTCTCACTCTCTGGAAGAAACAACTCCTCTCTTTCTCCCAAACTCCCATTCTCCTCAAACCCTCTCCCTCACCCATCAGCCACGCCCGCGGCCACCCGCGCCTCCTTCGGCGACCCCCGTCCGCGTCGTTCCCCGCGAGCGCGCGCCCCTTCGCGCCCTCCGACGACCTACTCCAGCGGAGCCGCTCCCTTTGCGCGGCCGACCGCCGACCCGCTGTCCTGTCGGCTCCCTCTGACACCGACGTCGCCCGTCTCCCCGCCGAGCTCCTCTCGGCAACCGCGACAGCGCGCCCCGGCAGCCCTGTGGCTTGCTGCCCTAGCTCGCTGCCCCTTTGGCGAGTTTTTCCCTGTTGGTTCTCCGCCGTGCCCTAGTTCTGAGTTTTCGGCATTCTTCGTCAACGCTGCTGATTTTCAGCGCTGCTTCGGGGATTTAATTCGCTGTTCTGGATCATTTTCTTTCTATTATTCATATGAGAGCTCTAGCCGAGCAATCCGAGGTATAACCCCTGTCCCGTCTCTTTTTCATATAGTCGATGATGAGAAATGGTCCCCGATTCCCTTTAGGAATTCGGTTTTAGCGACGTCGTAATTTTCTGGGACTTTCGGAAAGGTCCTGTGAATTATTTTGGATTCCCGAAATATTTCGGGAATTGATTTTTGGTATGTGTTGGCTTTTCGGATTTTTTCGGGAACGTTCTGTGATTTGTGGAATTGGAATCGGACTTCCGAAATTATTTCGGGTCGTCCCGATTATGCTGTGGATTGGTTATGGATATTTTTATATATATAAAATCGGGTTTTTCCCTGGTTTGGGACTTGCAGGAATTATCGGCGCCATTTTTCCAGTTTTTGGGTTGACCAGAAACAGAGGAGATGCTGCCCGATTTTTCCGTAAATCAAGAATTATTTTTAAAATGAATTTAAAATGATTTCGGAATTTTATTCGGTATTTGATGTTGGGTGACGACCGTATCGGTCAATGGACCCGGCTAAGTGCAAACAAAACCGGCCCCGCCCGGACGTTGAGGCAAGTAGCCAAAATGAGGATCGGACCATATCTGAGACTCTACTTTTTACCTTTAATTTTTACTATTAATTTCTGTTTAAATTGTATTTAATATTTTCCGTTTAGGACTAACGTCAGTCTTATCTTATTTCAATTTATGTAAATAAATTGTAATGGGCATAAGCCCAGCTGGCTGTGGTCTGTAACTGTAATAGCTTAGAATTTTCCTATCATTTTCTGGTTTTTCGAGTTTTTGCTATTAACGATTAAAATGATTAAAAAGTATTTTGTATAAAATTAATTAATATTTTCTCACGTAAAAATTGACGAGTTTATTAATAATTAAAGATCACGTATTTCTCACTAAAATAAGAAAAAATTTAGCTTTATATTTATATTTATAAAAATTACCAAGTTTTCATAAATAGTCTGGCGGCGACGATGTTTTCCCGAATTCAAAGTTAAAGTGATCTTTTTCCCTCGTATTAAATCAACGCACAATAATCGTATTTTTCTGTGTTTGGTTAATTAAAAGAATTAAAATGGATTAGGACACAATTGGAGATTTCAACTAGCGTAACTAGATTGGTAACCCTGGTTTCTGAGTCAATTTCTCGAATGTAGGAATTCGAGGACGATCCTAATTCCCATCTTGAAGTCTTCAACTTTCTAGTCCAGACCATTTTGAGGCAAGTACATTTTGTGTTAGTTTACAATTATTTAGTAATCATTTTAATGCAAGTTTAAACCACGATGCAACACGGAACTCTCTCTGAGAGCACTGACTGTAACTACTGTAACTATTGGGGACTGGGGGAGCAGTGTAATGAGTATGACCACATCCAAACTACTGTAACTACTGTAACTTTATTAGCTTACCCCTCATACACACGGGGATAAGCCGTACCTTACTGTAACAAACCCAAGCCGGTCATATTTCATTGCCTATTCACATCACAGAACTGTAACTGTTTTAAAACTGTAACTGCTTTATTGTGGATTTCAAAACTGTTTAAAAGTGCATGATTCTATTATTATTTTAATTGTCAAATTAGCATGAATTGTACTTTGCTCCCTCCTGACTGGAGACCCAACATTTTTAGGTATCACTGATAAGGCTTTGTTCCACGATATTTCCAAGGTCCCAACTAGAAGACGAGGATTTCGAGACTGATGAGCTGTTTGCCTAGAGTTTTCTTTTCTTCTTGATGTATGTAGAAATGGTTTAAGTTGTATCTTTTATTTCATTGTAGAAGTTTAATAAAGTTTTAAATTTCTGAATTTTGAGTTGTGACAAATATAGATGTTGTTGTGGTTACCTGCTAATGGAACAACTTACTGCCGCCGTCTCAACAACGGTGCAGGCTGGACATGACCCGGTTCGACCCAATTATTTGGGATTGGGTCGTGACATGTTTTTAGTGGTGGCCCATGCAGGTCAGAACAACAACTTAGAAAAACATACCTAAAAACAATTAGAACACTAGAACATTGATTTGTCACAACATAGGTCCGAATTATATATATTAAATATTTTTGTTTGATTATAGACTGGTAGGCTACCTTGCTTGTGTGTGCATCCTAAAACTTTCAGAGAATGGCCACTGACAAGACCAATCCTGCTGTCGATGAGGTGTCATTTCCGGATCATACCCCATCTCCTCAACCAAGTCCAGGGTCTTTTCCCTCGCGGCTGATTGACCGTCCCCATAATGCATCCAGTGAAGTTTTTACTACACTGGCGATTCCTACCTCTTCTCAAACTGAGTTGCATTTCCTTGGTGGAGTATCCATTCCTGTTGCTCCACCAGTATCAGCAAACGCCTCCCAAATGGTTGCCCTATTTCAAGAAATCCTGGAGTTCCAGAAAGCTCAAGATGAAGCCCAGCAGGAACAGATGAATATCACGAGAGAAGACATGAAGAACGTCAATGATGTAGCCTTAGCTATCTTAAACCAAGTTGGAGCGGAACCTCGTCCTAGGAGGGATACCCCTGAATCTAGAAGACATTTTTGAGCCCTATTCGGCAGTTATATCGTAAGAAGCTATTGGTTTGTGACTGCTGTAAAAGGACTGGTCACCAAGCCAATATTTGTCGTAAGAGATTGGGGAAATATTTGGGTATGTGGATCTGCTGAACATCGGGTAAAGGATTGCCCCTTATCTTTCCATCATACCAGAATACCTATCCTAGCAACACCTGTTAGGCCACAACCTAGGGACTCTCTTCCTATCCAGCAGACCCTGCCTCCTACTATAAGGCCCTGCACCATAAATACTAAGAGCAGTACCAGTTCTAAAAGTAAATTATAATTAAATTAAAAATAAAAGAGTCTCAGACTTGGTCGTACAATCTCATGTTACGGCTTACGCCTCAACGTACAGGAAACCCTGTAGCGTTTGCGTTTTGCCGAGGCTCATTCGACCGATATGGTCGTCGCCTAACTGGTGATACAAAGTCCATAAAATCCAAAAACCAACAAATCCAATCTATAAATCATTTTACAAAGACCGGTTTTCTTTGGAAAATAGGTTTTATTAAAATCCTAATTTTTATAAGAATATCCCTTTTTAAAAATATTTCCTGAAAATTTGGCCAGCATCTCCTCTGTAATTGGGACAACCCAATCCTGGGAGGATGCCAACCACAACACAATTAAATATCCCAAACCAGGGATCACCAACCCAAAATAAATATCCAACCCAAAAGTGAACCACAGCACAATATATCCAATCATAGAAAAATATGCTACGACGTAACCGATACTCTACGTATCACCCAAAAGCAACGATAAAAATACCGATTCCCGAAAACGGGATCGGGACCGCGTCATCACAGACTATCTATGGGAGGGACACGGGGACGCGAAGTTATACCTCAATTGCTCGGCTAGAGCTCTCAGATGTAATTTAAGAAAGAATAATCCACGCGGCAGCAACACGGGAACAGAAACACCAGAGAGCATCGCGGGACAGCGGGTCAAAAAACCCGCGGGTCAGTGCTGGGAGAGCGGCCACGGGTCAGCGAGTCCCGGAAAGTCAGATCGGGACAGCACGGCCACAGGGGCAGCGCTGGAATGCGCGGATTGGAACCTGAGGGTTTGGAACAGGGGCGGCCGGAAACTCGGGGCACGCCGGGGAGTGCTGGGCGGCGGGACAGTACGCCAGGGGTCGCCGTGGAAGGCGGGCGCGGGAACGGCGTGCAGGGGGTCGAGCGGCCCCCGAACAGAGGCGGGCGGAGTCTGGCCGGGCACGGAAGGCGGCGCACGTTCCTTGGGAGGGTCTCCGGGCGCTGGGATCGTCGCACGGGAGGCGACACAGCCTTGGGAGGCGGGCGCGCGGACTGCTGGGGTCGAGGACGGCAGGGCGTAGACGGATCTGGCCGGAAGAAGCAGGCTGGGCGCGCTGGCCGAACGGTGGGCTCTGGCGGGTCACGGACGGGCGCCGGCGCGGGGCTCTGGTCGGGCTAGGGCACGGGAGTTTGGGAAAAGTGAGAGAGTGATGGGGAAAATGTGGTGGTGGTGATGATTAATAAGGAAGAAGAAAAGAAATGGAGGAAACAGAGTATTTTGAGGAGGAAAATAGGGGGTGGCCTGGTCGTGGGGTGACCAGTTCAGGTGGGGGTTTAGTAATAGGTTTTTTTTATATATTTTAGTATATAATAATCAGAATTTAAAAAGAAGGAAATGAGGATGGGCTCGGAACGGAGTCAGGCTTCGGGAAAACGGAGTCTGGTTCGAGTTCGGGGTCGGTGTCCAGACTCGGGGTCGGACTCCGGGCACGGGATCGGGGACAGGACCACAATCAAAATCCAATGATTAATTTTAAAAATAATATTTTCATAATCCGACTACTACTAATAATAATAATAATAATAGTAATAATAATAATAATAAATAATAATGATACTAAGATTATGCTACAAATCCAACAATTATTGATTTCAAGATTTTTTGGGTTTCACAACCTTCCCTCCTTAGAAAATTTTATCCTCGAAATTAAAGGCAGGGTTAGGGGTTACATCAAGTTTCAAACAGATACGGATACTGCTCCCGCATCTTGTCTTCTCGCTCCGAGATAGACTCGCCTGGGGAGTTGTGCCGCCACATGACTCTGACTATTGGCGTCACAGAGTTAGAGGAGGTTACCACTAGGGCTATAAAACGATTCAAACAGTTCGTGTTCAGCTCGTGTTCGACTCGGATCGAGCTCGATTCTGTAGAACCATGGAAATTCATGCGCTCAGAAAACTAGTTCAAAGAAGCGCATTCGTATGCGCTGCAAGAACACATGCGCCAGAGACACAAAGCAAAGTTCGCACATCATAAAAAGACAGTAGATAAACTGCATGAAAAGAAGATTTTTATTTGATCACAAATGATAATCTATTACATGGACTTTTTTATTACATGGAAAAATCTACTACATCATAATCTAAACTCTACAGATAGGCGCATCACTTTTACGTCTTAGCACAGGTGCGTCACTTTTATGTCTCAGCACATGCACATCACTTCCTCGTCACGAGCGAATCATTTCTCGCCACGAGCAAATCACTTCCTCGTCTCAGCACAGGCGCATCACCTCTGAATGAAGCAGTTATTGAGCAGAACGTGGGTTGACAACAAATCCAAACATGATAATCAACATCTTGGTACTTGATGTTGTCTCAGGAATGAATACTGTCAATGAGGTACACGAGCACGAACTGCTCTGCCCATAGCTAGATCGACGCATCTCAGTTCTCTGATGGAGTCCTTCGTCAAAATTATAGCTTCTTTGAACAAGGAGATCTACCACCCACTGTTGACTGAATTGCCAAAGAGAAGGCTCACGGCCATCAAAAGTCGAGTTCATTCTTGACATGAAGTCGAGTGAATGACAATAAGCAAACTCTCTTATCGCATCTATTTATAGACCAAAGTACGATCAAAGCCTATGCGCCAAGTGGCAGCCTCCCCAAGATGAATGCGATGAACCTAACATTAATGACATTGAATCTTCCATCTCGATTTCAAACAAGTCAAAGTTATTAATTCGAGCCCCAAAACGCTCACGAGGTCGACCAAAGTGGATGCGCTCCACAACCAATGCGCTCTGTGGCATATGCGCCCCAAGACTGATGCCTCTATTGCGCATGCGCTCCATAGAGAATGTGCTCACATAGGCTCTTCACCCATCAAAGCGTTTAATGCTAAGTGTCAGAAGTCAGCAGCGCGCGTCTCAAAGTCAGTACAATTTTTACAGAAAATGAAGAGACACCTATGTCAGCACACGTTGGCATAATCATTATCCGTTTGTCGGTTACAGATGTGCTCTGTCACGTGCTTAACCCGAGCAAACTTCGCATGTGCCCTTAAAACCATGCGTCCAAACTTTGCATGCGCCCTTAAAGCCATACGCCCATGCTTGTTATACGCCTTCAGAGGTCATATGCCAAGTCTCCTCATGTGCCGGATCTTCCATGCGCATCAAATATTGTCACGCCCCAGAACCAGAATACTGGAGAGCGGGGGCAGACATAGCCAGCTACGTATAATAAAATGGAATCCATCTCACTATACGGTCACGGCTGTTTAGATATGTGAGGGTTTATCTACAAGCCATCAGTCTCTTAGGGTCATAAATTATCCTATTGTCTCAATCTCAACCAACTAATAATAATTACAAGATGTCAGACTACCAAATATACAATTGTAAGGCGTCCCAAACATTACATATCCAGATGATCATGAAGCTAGTTGTACAAAATGTAAGGACTAGCAAGAGTTAAGTCATACATGATCAACCTCGAGTTGCCAATCATGTTACAGCCCGTAGGCAGACAGTAAGTAAAGTGCATCGAGCTAACAAGTGCTCGTCGGCTAAACGCCTCAAAAGAATAATTTTACAATAAAGTGGGAGGACAAAAAAATCCACTCGTTGCCCTGGTTCCGTCTAGTGTTCACCATTAGGCTGGAAGCTCGGTAGATCCTCGAAAGCTGCTCCGAAATCTGGCCACACAAAACCAGCTGGGTCAACCCCAGAAAGAGCAAGTGCCACAAAGGAGGCCACGAAATAAGAACGAAAGCCAGCATTCAGCACAATAAGATAATTACATAATAAAAGACAGTAATTTAAGAAAAAGGCATGATAGGTAGATATAAAAGATAATCTTGTACAGAATCGATAAAAGACAAAACATATGAAAAAGTATGACAGGATGATATACGATGAGATAACCATGGAACTATTCAGATAGCCAGGTTACAATCCATAAACCAAACAAGGACCGGGGTTGTAACCCTTCGTCTGAACGGAACTTGGTTTTCCACCATTTATCGGCAAGATAATAATGTAAAAAAATCAGGACAAGAAACAATCTTGTACTGGATCAAGACATGCCTAGACTGGTTATACCTCATTCAATCAATCACGGCCAAGCAGATACTACGGCTTGCTACTTTAACTAACTAGGGTTATCACAGGCCTAGTTACTAACAAGATGCAATGAGATGTTCCTCCAGCCACAAGCCCTGCAGCTGATCCAGGTTATCCAGGCAATTTGGATTCATTAACCAGTTATCAATAATTATGTGCCCTACACGACGGTGAGCTGGAAATGTGCCCTACTCGACGGCAGGCTACAAGTCCAAACAATTACGGCCGGGATAACGGAATTGCCTGTAACTGGGGAAATCTCTCATGACTACTGAATTATTCTAGTTATTAGTCTTAGTAAATTTTAGTGGGTACTCCTGACCGTGGTACTCAGGAGTCCCATCCTAGACATGATGCAAGACTGGACAAGTGGATTTAACAAGCAAGCAAGAAAGAACCACCGACGGTGTCAAGGCAGATCAAGTTACAAGTCAAGTCAAGTCAGGAGTGCGCCGCCACGGGCCACTCTCATGTCAGGTTGGTCATGTCAGGAGTGCACCACTACGGGTCACTGTCGTGTTATGCTAGTTCCTTGCCATACCAAGTCATGTACAATACTCATTCCAAACATGTTAAGTAAAATCAAGTTCATGACAAAAGGCGTAAGGATATAAAATGGGCATAAAATATCTAATAAAATATCAAAATACAGGGTTATAGAAGAGCCAATCTAAAGCAATAAAACCAAAACTCTAAGAGCCAATGAATTAAGCAAGGGGGGTCAAGGGGCAGCATACGTGCGAAAGCACGCACGCTCAGGACATGCATACGCTCAAGACAGCGTACGCTCGGGACAGGGCACGCTCAAGTCTGCGTACCAAGACTCACTCAAGGCAGGCTCACGCAGGCTCACTCAAGGCAGCGTACGTGAAAAGCCACGCAGGCTCAAGGAGACACGCTTCCAACAGAGAGCGTACTCAAGGCAGCGTACGTGGCACTAAAGAGCGCGCGTAGCTCAGGGTGCGTAAGCTAAATAGTTTTGCACACTGCTCACTGTCTTCTCCAAACAGCAAGAACACCATGGCTGAACCCAAAGCTTCAAAAGCTCATAACTTGGTCATCCGAACTCCAAATTCGGATTTCCAAAGTTCCAACTGGAGTGAAACTGAAAGCTCTTCCACATGAAAACATCAAAACTCATAGAAAACCAACTTAAATAGCTCAAACCATACAAAACCCAAAAATAGAAATAACTAGATCTAGAGCATTGGAGACACCAAATTACAAAAAGCCAAGAACTAATGTTGATCACCATGTCCTAATCTAGCTAATGGACCAAGAAAATAGGGTTCTCATGTAGTGGCAAGATGCACTTGCATATGGGTGGAGAGTTGTGGAGGAAGGAGAAGAAGAAGGAAATTAATGGTGGTGGTAATGAAGAGAGAGAGAGGTAGGTGGGGATTATAAAGAGGGTGAGTTGTGGTGTGCTGGGGGTGTAGCAAAGGTTAAGGTAATCCAATACCTATTAAACCAAACCAAACAAACCCAAACTAATAAAAACCGAGCCATGACAAAAACCCAAATACGAGAAATACCGAAATTCCACAAGTTGAGAAAAATAAAAATACCTGCCAAAATCCAGATACGAGTATAAATACAAAATACGGGTAAATACGAAAAATGAGGGTGACAAATATATCGTCCCTCAAATAGATCAAAATCTTTGAACAATGTACACGCGCTACGTGTCATTGACTCAGTCATGCTCATGAACGGGTGCCAATCATCCAATATCTCAGCAAAAAATGACAACAACTGCCACGTGTCAACTCATCCGCAGCCCAACTGTGCAGTTACGCCAGATTCGGTTCAAGATTCCTGGGCACAGTGCGTCTGAGCTCAACAAAGTCATGCACGTAGCATTGCTACGTGCAAAATTTTTATGCGCGCTTGAATGGATCATTCCAACCCTTATAAATAGAAGGATAATTCCTTCATTCAACACGAAGACATATACAGAGACATTCAGAGGGTCCGAGCATACTTCAGCATAGCTAAATCGCCATCCAGCCGAAGATTTGTATTTGCCTCTTGATCGTCGTCAGATCGTCAAAGGAGTAAAGAATCAAACCTCAATCACCACCCGTCCCCAGAAAACAACAAATTTGTACTCGAAAGATTTCGTTGAGGATTTAAGTTGTACTTGTTTCGTTTGTTCAATATAAAAAGTTTCTCAAATACTTTGTAATGGCAAACAGGTTCGAAGCTCATTTGTATACAGGTCGAGAAGCTCGTTCGTGGACAGGTCGATTCCGAGCTCGATCGATTTTTTTTTGTTCAAAGTTGTGTTTGAATGGAGTTCGACTATAGGTTGTTCGACTCGGTCTTGTTCGTAAACGGGCTCGAACTCGGCTCAGTTTCTCGTATTATGATTTTTCCTAGTATATGATATACTTTTTATGGATGTGCATAAATTTTGTCTTAGAAATTTTACTCTTTTTTGTTATTTATAGGATGGTAAATTTATGATGTAAATGACATAAATAATTCCATTAAAAAGTCTTTCAGACTTGAGAGTAACCGTACAAAAATTTTAATTTAGCTTTGTCTGTCCTGGCTCGGACTCGGTTCATGTTCGTCCGAACTCGAGAGTTAAATCGGGTCAAGCTTGATATTTTTAAGCCTATAATCAGACCGAGTTCAAATAACATTTTTGAGCTCGATCTTAAGTTCGGCTCGAATAAAGCTCGTTCGACAGTTTAGTCGAACCGAGTTCGAACACAGTTTGTTCGATCTCACAGGTTCGATTTTCAGTCCTAGTTATCATAGCTTCCTCAGCGAGGAAAAGAATACGTGTGTGCAAGGGAAGGAAGGCGGAGATTGGGATTCAAATTACTACTATATGTATATTTCTTCGCTTATTATTTATTTGATTTTTTTTAAAATATCAACAATTAGACGGTATCCAGTTGGTAAATATGTGAAAAATAAATCACATCTACGAAAATATTATACTACGAATTTTTTTTCCAAAAGTTAGGTAAGCTTGAGAAGAGAAATACGAAACCAAACTTGAGAACTAACAAATTAGACAAACTAATGAATGAGAACTGGCCGTGCAGTTGACTTTCATGAGTGATGAGTTCTTACTGATCAAAACTTCCGATGTACAAAAGCCCACCACAAGAGCATCATTAGTAGTTGGTTTGGAGCCCAAAATTTCAAAAAAAAGGATAAATGTAGAATAGGTTGAATTTGTATGAGAATAGTAAAAAATGATAAAGTGAACTGGTTCCAAAAATTGTGTGATCAAAAATTAATGTAGGAAAAAAATAATGTAAAATCTAGAATCTAGAAAATTGGACATGACCGAATCATTGCACTAACATTGTTTTTGTTGTACGTCTTCTTTTCCTTTCTTGAATTGATTGGGAAAGAGATGCCCGAGTTTTGGTATTAGTCGGTATTGGTGGGGGTCAATGTCGGATCTGGACATTACAAACAAATATGGTACCATCCATAGTGTGAACCTTAGAGTATTATCGAGAGAAAGTTTGGAGTGAATGAGAGAACTAAAATAGTAAATGAGAGAAAAATCTTCTCATTTGGTTTGGGCTTGTCAAATCTAAGACCAATAGATGCATCACTTACGAGCAATAAGATGTTAGTCGGGATGCTCTAGACCTAGACGACCAGGGATAGACCTAAATGAAGTTTGAGGGTGCAAGGAAGGGTATGATTTTTCTCGTATTACAGAAAACATGGCCCTTTACAGAGTTAATGGAAGTTGATTCAAATAGGCGACACCAAAATTTGGAATAGATGCCTTGTTGTTATTGTAACAACTAGACAGTGTATAAGGTAACGAACTACTAAGATAAAAAGTAGTCTAATAAGATAAAAAGTAGTAAGTAAGAACTTGTAACAACACAAGATATGCACTAACAGATTAGAAAGAACAACTACCAGTCAACCAGACATATAAACTGAACAAGTAATTATGTTTCAGTAAGCAAGTTGATCCCTCAACTATAGTCATAATGTTAACAAGATATTAGTCAAAGACATCTATCATAGAAGTCTCAAGCAGTTAAGAAAGACGACAAAATGACAGAAGACCTAAAAGCCAATTAACCGCTGAGCTGCTCATAAATCTTCTCCCTACTAGAAACTACAGCTCATCACCATCATCATCATCATCATCCAAGCCTTCTATCAAAATGGGATCGGCTATGGAGCATAAAAAAGCTTCATACAAGGTTTGACAAAATTTTATGGCCTGCTGCCGACTTGACGTCAACCTTCTATGTTGGTACTGAATTCCTAGTCAAGCTAGCTATGAGCATGAGAGGATCATGCCACAAACCTAGGTGGCCAGTTGGTAGGTAGGTAGACCTTATCTTTTGGATTGTAGTTTAAGCTCATGCAACCATGGAGCAGTCTCCAAGTTCCCTTAGACTATGAAGAGTCTAGAGGAAGAAGTAATTAAGATGATACAATTTGTTGTAGAGAATTGCATTCATCTCTATGACACTTTCCAAAGAGTGAAGAAATGACAATCCCAATTGACATTGAGAAGTTAAATATAGAGGTAGAAGAATCTACATACCTTTTGGATACTATCCTCTAAGATATGGTTTGCCGTAACGTCTTGTTCATATGACATAGTCTGGCTTCCTATTCCCCCCACAGATTTTCATATTTGAATTTCTCTGCCTAATAACCATATTTGGGTTTAGTAATGAACTAAGGCTGTGTTTGATTGGGCTTTTTTTCCATGGAAAATATTTTCATCAGAAAATTTTCACCAATTGTAGTGTTTGATAGCTTATATTTTCCATGGAATTATTTTCCAAAAGACTATCATTTTCCATATTTTCATCTAAAATGGTGGAAAATGAAACTTGTCCAACCCATAGGAAAATATCATTTTCCATGGAAAATAACTATTTTTCGTGGAAAATAATAGCAATCAAACGCCCAAATTAAGTTTTCCATGGAAATTTTTTAAAATTCCATGGAATTTTTTTCCTAGAAAAATAATTCCATGGAATTAATTTCTTTTCCACATATTTTCCACCTTGCAATCAAACGCACCCTTGTCACTTTTCTTGGAGCGGTTCTATCTGTTATCTCTAGGAATTAAACAACTGGCCCAAAAATCACAATTATAATTGTTATCTCAACTTGCCACAAGGTTTGGTATAAGTTCGCTATTTTGCACGCTGGGAACTCTTTGAATTTTCTTGGGAAAGTAGTTGCTATACATGCGTTAACAAGACTTAAAATCTAAGCTGTGTTTGATTAAGCCTCTTTTCCATGGAAAATATTTCCATCACAAATTTTTCACCAATTGTAGTGTTTGATCATAGCATATATTTTTCATGAAATTATTTTCCAAAAATCCATCTTTTCCATATTTTCCTCCTGGTGGAAAATAAAACTGTCCTAGCCCATAGGAAAATATCAATTTCTGGCAAACAACGACAATCAAACACCCAAATTAATTCCGTGAATTTTTTTTCCATGGAATTAATTTATTTTTCACATATTTTCCACCTTGTAATCAAACGCACCCATAATTTTTGCCCTCTTTGGTGTAGGCCGCTTATTTTGCAAACAATTTTCCTGTGGAGTCCTTTCCTACAGTCAATATCTTTGACAATGAAGGCATAAGCATATGTAAGATTCCAGATTATCCTCTGAAAGCATTATTGTTAATGAGTGAGAACTTGGGGCGTCTTGTTGGAGTAGTGGCTGAAGTATGTTCGTCTTTGCAAAAGGATGAAAATAATGTGTTCAATCTGCTTGTCTCGGGCTGTGGCACAAAGATGTTCCTGTTCCCTCAGGTAAATCTTTCTCTGGCTACTTTGTGCATTTCTGTTTGTCATTAACTTTGTTATTTTTGCTCTTAGTTCCTTTGGGACTTGATTAAATTGAAGAAGTACCTCTATAACTGATCTAAGCAGTGAGAAATATAGATGTTGCAGAAACTGTCAAATTAGAGTTTACTTCCATAAATTTGAATTAAAAGAGGCATCAGAGAAGGGAGCAAAATGTTTACAAAGAATGGTAGATGATCTCATTTTCCTTGATCCTTCAAAGTCCTAGGGATTTTAAATTATTTTCAGAGACTAGTCAGATATATATAACCTTAAAAACAGGAAAATATTTGCGAGAACGATATGACTAGCCATGGTTCCTCATCGTCATTATTATCATCCAAGTCTTCTCCCTTTACAATGGGATCATAGCATGGAGTATAGAAGTTCGGTAAAAGAATTGACAAAGTTTTTATGGCCGGATGTAGAACTGGCGTCAACCCTATAATATCCCGGAGAGCGACGAGCGCCATGTGTCGGAGAAGCTCGGGGAGTGCATGGATCCTATTTTTGAACATATATGGTAATGAAATATATGATTGGATTTCCATATTTACTTTGATCATATATTTATGATTGGAGCCTTCATATAGTAGCTTTCCATATAATTGAGCTTCCAATTATGACAAGTAATTGATTGGATTTCCATTAAATATATGATTGATGCATATTGAAATTTTTCATATATATTGGCCTTCCATGTATAGAATACCAAGGGCTTATAAAAGGGTGATGCATAATAGTTGAAAATTTATCTCAAAAACAAGAGTAGAGGGTGATTGCTTAGAATAATTTTTCGGCATCTCTTGTTCTTCGGAATCCGCAATCAAAAAATTTCTTCTTTCAAGTGAGTTGTGGTGATCCGTGTTGGTTCGGGAAGAGTTTGTAGAGGGTGTATTCTCTTTATTCCATTAGTGGAGGTTCTTCAGGGTTGGACTCCGATCGTCCCGTGGTTTTTTCCGTAAGGGTTTTCCACGTCAAAAATCTTTGTGTCTACGATTGTGTTTGACGTTTTTGGTTTGTGTGCTTTTGCTCGGTTCTCTCGCAGGACTTTCTGGTTTGGGGGAATGGTTTTCGCGCTTCGTTCCCAACAAGATTGCTATGAGCATAAGAGGATTGTGCCATAGCACCTAGATGGCCAGTTGGCGAGTATGTAGACCCACTGTTCTAAAAGACGGTCTAGGCGTCCGCCTAGACGCTAGGCTCCTGGTGTCCGTCCGATGTTCGTCTAGACCCTCCGACGTTCGACTATACATGTTTTCAAAAAATTTATTATTTTTTTCTGCAACTTTCAGTAGATTTTGTAATATTCTGCTGGTACTCACAAACATCGACACATTTTGCATGTGTTATATGAAATATGTAGCTATGCTACTCTCCTGGGAATTTGGAATAAATTTACATGTGAAAACGTGGTAAATAATGTATTTTTCTCTTGCTTTGTTAAACTGTTACCGAGAATTTTGAGGAAGTATAGCTGATATGGTTGAAGAAATTTGAGTTTACACTCTTACTGCATCATGGTGGTGGTAGTGTCCATCTGCTGCTGTTGCAGTGACAGGCTAATATGTAATATATAGATAGAAATTTAGAGTTCATATTACTGCATCATCATCTTGGGATCCAAAACGATTCTGGTTTGGACGAGGAGGAGATGCATATCATCTCAGACATCCCGACTTCCGGGAACGGGCACTGCTCGACTCCAGCACCATTTTTGTCATGTTGACCAGCACTGTCGAGCATGAATCACACACACACACACACACACACACACACACATATATATATATATATATATATATATAAGAGAGAATAAGGGAGGTTAGGTTACGGATGGTGGTTATGTGTCACTCCCCAATGCTATCATCATATGTGAGAGCATGATGATTGCAGGAGGGTGGTACATAGCCACCTCACCTTCCTTGTTCTCTCTCTCTCTCTCTCTCGATATATATTATATATATTGGTGGCTATGTGTCACTCCTCCATGCTATCATCATATGTGAGAGCATGATGATTGCAGGGGGGTGATACATAGCCACCTCACCTTCCTTGTTCTCTCTCTCTCGATATATATATATATATATATATATATATATATATATATATATATATATATATATATATATATATATATATATATAATTGTGGCGAACGCTTCCACCGGAAATTGATCTCCTGACCACTTGGATCGCATGTCTCATCACTTCCACTAGGCTAGGGGTCATTGCCATATATATATATATATATATATATATATATATATATATATATATATGGTCTTGTATACTTTCTCCTGGGGGTAAGTTGGTCCTTATTAAGAATGTACTCTCATCTATCCCTATGTACACATTGGCTGCATGTTGTCCTCCCCGGGCCGTTATCAGGACAATTGAGAGGATGTTTGCGGCTTTCTTCTGGGGTAGCAAGGATGGGGTGGCTAAGAGGAGTTGGCTGGCATGGCGGTTCGTAACTCGGACTAAGTCCGAAGGAGGCCTCGGGATCAAGTGCCTGAATGATATTATGGATGCCTTTTTTATGAAACTTTGGTGGAAGTTGAGGCATGGGAAGGGCCTTTGGGTGGAGCTTCTTAAATCGAAATATTTTCGTAAGCGTCATCCATGTGATGCGTTTATGACTTCCAAGTGCTCCCATATTTGGCGACAGATTTTGAGGGGAAGGAAATTGGCGGAACCGCTTATATCGTTTAGACTTGGGCGTGGTGAGGGTTCAGCGAGGTGTGAGGCTTGAATTCCGGGGGGTCCTCGGTTGGATAGTGTTGCTACTCCATCGACTGAGGGAGCGACTTCAGGGACCAGGCACGGAATGGGGAGACGGACTCGGGGGCGGAGTCGTACACAGGCGAGGGAGTCTGCTGATGTCGGCCGGACGGGACATTTTATGGCCAGCATGGGGGACCGGGTTGGGGGGGGAGGGTGCTGATTCGACGGTTTCACAGCGTTTGGGCACTGGTGAGCTTCGGAGGTCGGCTAGATTGGCCGGGAGAAGGGTGGTTCTTTCCCAACGTACGGTGATTGTTCGGGCTCTTTCGGATAAGGAAAGAAAGATCAGAGATTCTAGGACGAGAAATTCTGATAATGGTGGTCCGGTTATTCGATCTTTTTGGACAGCCACTGGTTGGGATCTGTCTTTGTTTTCGGAACAGTTTGGAGTAGAGGCAGCGGGGCGGCTCAGAGAGGCGAATCTGACATGTACTTCGGCTCCTGATTCTCTGGTTTGGGGTGAACGGAAAGGCTTTTTCACGCTGGCTGCGGCTTGGAGATGTTGTCGGATCTCTCACCCTACATCATCACTCTTCTCCAATATTTGGGGCAAGTGTATTCCGGCGAAGTGGAGCATTCTGATGTGTCGGGTTTGTCACAACCGGCTTCCTACTGATGACATTCTTCAGAAGATTGGCTTCCATCTGGCTTCCAGGTGTCATTGCTGTCAGGTTGGACATGGGGAGAACCTTCAGCATATATTTTTCCACGGGGATCTTGCTATGACGGTTTGGTCTGCTTTTCGGGGTTTCTTCAAGGCATGGATGCATAGTGACTTTCTGGTCTTTCTTCAAAGGTGGTGGCAGGGTCAGGACAGTCATCATCAGCGGTCACTGGCTGGTGCGATCATTTGGGTGCTTTGGAAGAACAGGAACAAGCATCGATATGAAGGACGTGGTGCTGGGCCGGACTTCTTGGTTCGGGAGGTGAAGCGACAGTTTCGGAAGTCGCTTTCGAGTTGTCGTCATCTTCCGTCTATTCCATATTGGGCTTTAGAGTAGTGTTTTTATTCCATTTTCTTTCTTTGTACTTGTTACCATGAGGTCGGATGTACTCATTACCCTCTTTATCAATAAAGGTAACGGTTTTATTAATATATATATATATATATATATATATATATATATATATATATATATATATGGTCTTGTAGCCTAGTGGTTAAAACCATTGGCACTTAGAGATGAGGTCAAGGGATCGAGCCCCACGGGAGTTGGCTGGATGTCAGTGGACACGGGTCCCCGGGCCAAAATCGACTGCGTGTCTTCGATACGAACTTTGGTTATATATATATATATATATATATATATATATATATATATATATATATATATATATATATATATATATATATATAAAAATATATATATATATATATATATATATATATATATATATATATATATATATATATATATATATATATGGAAAAAAAGAAAAAGAAAAAAAAAATATATATATATATATATATATATATGGTCGTTCTACAATACATCCCCTGGAAAAGGATGTATCGATACATCCCAAATCTGGACCATTGGATGTTGATCCAATGGTTCAGATTAAATAATAGAGTAGAACATCATTTAATGCTAATTTTGACTTTTGACCTCTTGGTAACTTGCTTTAGCTGGTCATTCTTCATTCTAATTTTCTCAATGAACACCCTAAATTAACTCATATTTACTCTCTCTTTCGTCCATCCAATTTAATATTTTGTGCATCAACGTATAAATTTCGAAATTTTTTTTAGAGGCCGTGGTGGTGGGTGGAAAGAGAAACGAAGATGAAGAAGGAAATAAGAATCGGTCCGGATCGCGTCGAACGTCGTCGAGCTCTCTTAAAACAATGAGGAGTACCAGCGGCGCCGAAAAGAATCGGTCCGGTTCGCGTCGGACGTCGTCGAGACCTCCTCGAATAAGGAGAAGTACCAGCGGCGCCGCTCTAATTTTACTGTCTATGCCATTGTCCGAAATTTTATTTTTCATCTAACAATTTAATATTTTGTTAATAAAGCTACATGTCAGGTGGTGGTGAACTGAGGAAACATGCTTCTGAGGTCGGACGGATCATCTGCTCACATATTAAAAAAAAACTGTATTAATCGGACGAAATATTTTTTACTTTTCGAATGATAATATTTTCGAAGAGAATATTTTTTTTGTATTGTGACATTTTGTCATATTAACCATTTTTCTAATATTTATTGTATTTTTAAAAAATATCATTTACCAAAGTATATTCGAATTTTTACGTTGACAAAGTATGGTACATTTTGGACGGAGAATGGACATTCTCCTTGCTTTTAACACGGAGAATGGCCATTCTCCTTGCTTTTAACACGGAGAATGGCCATTCTCCGTTCTTTTAACGTGGAGAATGGTCATTCTCCCTACTTTTAACACGGAGAATGACCATTCTCCGTGCTTTTGACACGGAGAATGGCCACTCTCTGTGCTTTTAACAAAGTATGGTACATTTAGGACGGAGAATGTTCAACATTTTGTCATATTAACCATTTTTCTAATATTTACAGTATTTTTAAAAAATATCATTTACCAAAGTATATTCGAATTTTTACGTTAACAAAGTATGGTACATTTTGGACGGAGAATGGCCATTCTCCGTTCTTTTAACATGGAGAATGACCATTCTCCTTGCTTTTAAAATGGAGAATGGCCATTCTCCGTTCTTTTAACACGGAGAATAGTCATTCTCCGTTCTTTTAACACGGAGAATGACCATTTTTCGTGCTTTTAACACGGAGAATGGACACTCTCTGTGCTTTTAACAAAGTATGGTACATTTAGGACTGGAAATGTTCAAGTATCTCATATTTTTTTCACCAAATATTTACAGTATTTTTAATATCATTTACCAAAGTATATTCATTTAATATTAAATCATGTTCAAGAAAATATGAATATCATTTTATCAGGCTTCCACTGTATGACTGCACAAAATTTCTTGCCAGTGTTTGAATATAATTAACCTACTATCCAAGAGAATTTTTCTAACATTACAGACTTTGCTTCAGCAATAACAAGGGATGAACAGGCAGGATTACATTATGCATTATACTGGCATCGAATTCATACTGATGGCATCGATGTACTGATTTTTTACAGAAAGCAAAACACATTACAATCAAATAAAGTTTTAGTGATCCCAGGAATGCATCTGTAATGAGGCCATCTGTAAACCCTAGGAATGCACCCAGGACTCATGAAATCTGTGAAGGGCATCTGCAAATCAAAGAAATACACCAAAAGATCAATATCATCTGTGAAGGCCAACTGCAAATCAAATAAACGCTTCAACCAAAAAATCATAATCAAATTAAGTATACTTCATTCCAAGTCCAATAAACTGCATAATCCACGTTAAAGTAATCTGCCCAATCCACGTTAGTAATTCAACATAGAACCTGCATAATTCACAATACAATAATCCAAATAAATATCAGACCTACTCTAAATTCAAGACCATATTACATTTTTCAAACAAATTATGAACTATGTAGTTAGTACAAGCAAAAAGTTTAGTTTTACAATATTTCAAACACAAAATTTAGTTTAACCGCCAAGACCAACAAATATTCAGAACCATATTACAATTCAAATATTACTTCCAAATTAAAATAAAGCTTCAAAACTCAAAAGATGAATCTTCATCTCCATAACCATCTCCATCTTCTTCTTTTTTTCTTCTTCTTCCTTAAAATATCCTTCACCTACACCTTCAGGGATGGAATAAGCAAAATTATAGTCAGTATGGACTCACTGTATATGTAGAAATGACATTTAGAAACATAAATAGAAGTATCAAAGTAAGGGTTAGCATTACAGTGTCAATGTGCACAGTATGTATTTTTACATAAGAGTTTGGGCTAGCCCCATTTACCTTCTTCACGAGGGAAGAAAAATCTTATTCTTGGTCAGCAAATTCAACCTCTATCTGGTTAATCTTATCCAGAATCAATTTCTGGTAGTCGAATATAGTCTTCATCTCTTTGAAGACATTCTCAAAGTTTGCAGCAACAAAATTATATAGATCATCAACCCTGTCCTTAGTTTTTTTGATTCCATAAGTTGATGGTTTTCCAGATGTTGATGGTTTGCTTGCAGCTGCTGTCCATTTTCTAAACATTCGAGTGAAGGTTAGTTTTTTCATGGAGCCTTTATTTTTAATATAAACATCCCCTGCTAAGCTTGGGACAGAATGTTTACTAGCCATTGAGCATACAAATCCTCCGAAAGGGAGAGCTGTCCTTGCAGTTGGTTTTCCCACGAGATGCATCATTCTACTGAACATGTAAGAACCTATATCCATCCTTTTTTCTCCATAAAATAAAGAAATTTTACTCTCTCGGGATGGATGGAAAACTCATGTCCAGTAGGGTTGAGTGTTTGAGATACATAGGCATGCAACAATTTATACAAAGTTTTTAATTGATTTTTGTTATACATTTTGAGGGGTCTTGGCATCCACTGATACACCTGTAATCTCATGAATTGTATCCCTCGTGGAAACATTATCAATATCTTTTATATCAAACTCAGGAACTGGATCAAATCCATAAAATTCGTTAATGATAGCAGCATTTACCCTAATCAGTTTCCCTCTCAAAAATACCAGTTGTTGATCCTCTTTTTTTTTTTAATTTCAGCCGAAAGATTTGAGTAAAATTCTCTTACTATTGTTTGGAAGACTTTCTCAAGACATGATTTGTTCAGTTTCTCCAATTGATAGAATTTTAGTATATCACTACCAAAATACAGTAAATCAGCGACCGAAAATTAGCGACGAAAATTTTTCGTCGACGTTCGCGACGGCTTTGTGGCAGCTAGCCGACGGATTACTGACGACAAGCCGTTACATTTTTTATTTTATTTAAGGGGGAGGAAAGGTCGCACATCCATCGCTAGGGCGTCGGAGATAGAGCGACGGATAGTCAGCCGTCGCTATGCCGTCGATTATTTGGCAAAAATTGTGTAGAGAATTGACGGAACAATTCTTCGACTACGTAGCGACGGATATTCATTCGACAAGTATCAAAAATAGCGACTAACGGGCGACGGACAAAAATTCGTCGCTAATCCGTCGCTAAATATACGTTCCAGACTTAAAATGAAATGGCGGGGGAAACTTTTCGCATTCCCCCCAAATTCACTCTTTTTTTTCTCTCTCTCTCTCCCTCTCTCTCTCTCTCTCCCGCGGCTTCGGTGATCGGCGTCGACGTCGACGTCCTCTCCTCTCTCTCTCTCTCCCGAAGGTAATCCCCTCTCTCTCTCGATCTCGATCTCTCTCTCTCTCGCGGTGTCGTAGAGGCAGCGGGGGCGGCGGGCTTGGGGCGGGGCGTCGGAGGCTGGGCGGCGGGCTTGGGATGGGGGCATCGGGGGCTGGGCGGCGGGCTTGGGGCGGGGGCGTCGGGGGCTGGGCGACGGGCTTGGGGCGGGGGCGTCGGGGGCTGGACAGCGGGCTTGGGGCGGGGGCGTCGGAGGCTGGGCGGCTGGCCTAGGGCGGGGGCGGCGGGGGCTGGGCGGCGGGCTTGGGGCGGGGGCGTCGGGACTGGGCGGCGGGGGCGTCGGGGGCTGGACGGCTGGCTTGGGGCGGGGGCGTCGGGGGTATATGCAACCGACGTACATCCATAAGCACTCTTCATATATATATGCAACCGAACTACTGGGCGGTGGACTTTGGTCGGGGGCGGCGGGCTTTGGTCGGGGCCGGCGGGGGGGGGGCTTTGCTTCTCAAATTCATCTGTGTTTATATATTGGCTAAATAATGTGTTATCCATATTGGGTGTTATCCATTAGTCTGGTGGTGTTTGGATTAGTAAATATGAATATGGGGTTTGGGTTCATGGTGTATTATATGTTCACTGTCTCAAGGACAGTGCGAGTTCTTCATCTGCCTTCTTTGTTAAGAATATGCTTGGGACATTTGCTTCACCAAAGTCACTGAATAAGTGAAATTTTTCATGGAAAACCGACCCTTAGAGTGTATCAGTTGTGTGCTTCTATATAGATGTATATATCTATACATCTAGCTGTGATATACATATATGTATGTGACAATCTCAGTTAGCGACGGACTAGTGACCGGTTAGCGATGGATATTTTCAGCTCCATTTGTATTAATCTACAGTACGACATGGTAATCAGGACATAGTCCCTGCAGCCATTCGACTGGCGAGGCAGAAACTATGTAGCCGTAGATAAAGTTGACTGTCCTCCGATCCTCATCCCTCGACAATGATGATACGACAACCTATCACTATATCTTATATAGTAGTAGATGACGTCTTAGTATTACATTATGTGAGTTCATCTTGATTCTGTTACATTCTTCAGATACTAGATACAATAAGAACATATACTACACCATATGTACAGAACATAGATGATTCACACTAATGTATGCTAGAATGAATCTTGGGTTGTGTTCTGAGCCATCCGTTCTCACACTTGACAAAAAATCAAATTTTTTGTACTTTATCTGCTTTCGAAAATGTACTCAAATTACATGATGGTTACTTTAGTTAGCTTGCTTATGTTACAATTATATTATTTGTGAATATCGATCTTACCAGATGGCACCCATGACCCGAGGAGCGGCACATCGTTTGAGGGAAACATTGAATGCTGAGGTGGCTCCTCCTACAGTTAAGAAGGAAGTGGCACCGGTTGCTAGTGAGACCCGAGGAGTATTTGTGCTATGATCGGATTATAACGACGGATATTAGGTTACTCTTCAGGATAATTGATGTCTATTTTATATTAATTTGGTTTGGTCTATATGATTCTTGGATAATTGGTGTGCATTAAATTCGTATGTGCATATTTGGTCTATGTGATTCTTGGATAATTGGTGTGTATTATATATTTGGTCTATGTGATTGTTGGATAATTGGTGTGCATTATATATTAGTTTGGTTTATGCATATTTTGCGAACAGGGAAAGCGCTGCAATTTTTTTTCCAAAAAAATCTCAGTTAGCGACGGACTAGTGACCGGTTAGCGACGGATATTTTCAGTTTTCGATTACTGTTCGACAGCAAATCCGTCGCTAACTGGAGATTTGAAAATATTTTCAGGTAGCGATGGGTGGTCGACGGAATATCCGTCGACAACGTTCTGGTGGTATATAGTTCGATGGAATAGCGACGACCTTTCCGTCGCCATGGTTCTGGAAATACCAAGCATTTCCAGAACATGGTCGACGGATAATCCATCAGTATTCCGTCGCTAACCCGTCCTTTGTTAGCGACAGTGATCGACGGAATAGCGACGACTCATCCGTCGCTACGGTTCTGGAAATGCCAAGCATTTACAGAACCTGGTCGACGGATAATCCGTCAGTTTGCCGTCGCTAATCCGTCCTTTGTTATCGACGATGATCGACGGAATAGCGACGGAACGATACACTCTGATACGCTATTACGACGGTTTGCCAACGGACCATTACATCGCTATTGTCTACACAGTTCAGTATTTAGTACTTGAAATGGACGAAAGTCCGTCGGAAAGTAGTCGCTAATGCTTCGTATTGTGAAGTCGAAATGCCATCGCTATTCCGTCGCTTGACGACTACGTAGCTACAGACCTTTATTAGCGACGAGCGGATTGTCGACGGATTTTTTTGGCCAAGACCCGTCAGTGATCGATCGCTAATACAAATTCCCGTCGGACGGACGACGGATCTGGCCGTCGGTAAATCGACAAATTTTGGTAGTAACCTGCTCCGGCTCCGGCTCAAGTGCTAGACTATAAGCCTTCCCCTAGGGTCTCTTCTGTTGTTGCAGATGTTGCCCAAACCTCTGCTGCTGAGTCGGGAGCGGCCCTCTAGGTCCCATGGCTACTGGGCATTCCCGAATCTGATGGGTGGCAGACCCACAAACTAAGCACTACTTTCAACCTCTTTCTGCAGATGGAGTAATCATGCCCTGGTCTTCCACAGAAAGAACACATAGCTCCCTTCTGCTGCTGCCGGGGGTCCCGGGGCTCTAACTGGCAGGGTCGGGTGATATGGTGTGGAAGGACGGTATGTCTGCTGGTGCGGCATCGGTGCTCTCTGCTGGAAAGCCTGACGCTTGGACGATCTCTCAAGGTGTACAGAAGCCGGCCTCTTGCAAGACTGAAGACGCTCCTCTATGCTCCGGGCCAACTCTAAGCTCTGGTAGTAGTCAGTCGTACCGTTCGCCACTAAAAGAATGCCAATGTTTGGAACTAGACCATGGCAAAACCTACGCGTCATCTCCTCAGGGTCTGCAACTAGACTAGGAGCGAAACGGCTCAGGCGACTAAACTCTGTCGCATACTCGTCGACAGAACGGTTCCCCTGCTGGATGTTCTGGAATCGTAGCCCCATGGCTACCATAGCGGTGGTCAAGAAAAATTTCTTCTTGAACTGGGTCTTGAACTGATCCCAAGTGGTCCTCCCTCTCGCAAATAGCGACTCATTCTGGAACCAAACTTCTGCCAAGTCTGTCAGCAGAAATCATGCTGCCTCGACCTGGAGGTCATCCGGCATCCTAACTCCAAGGAGGTTCCTCTCTACCGAGTCTAGCCAGTCATCTGCTACAACTATACCCTCAGTCCCTAAGAACTCCTTGGGGTTCAGACCCATGAAGTCTTTAATTGTCCATGCTCTCTGTCGTGGCTCTACAGGTGGTGGGACCACTGTACGTTCCTCATAATGCTCCATGCTCTGGCGGAGTAGGGTGGTCTGCTCCTGATGGGTCGTTAGGAACCCCTGGATCAGAGTGAGCAGTTGGTTCCGTCGAGTGTGACGGAAGCCTGGGTAGGTATAGTGATAGGTGGTGGTGGGAGTATCGGGTCCTGCTGGGACTGTGATGTGGAAGGTGGTGGAGGCATCTGGGTTTGTGGATTTGTGGAGTGGAGGAATATGGTAGTGGAGGTGGAGGTGGAGGTGCATCGGTCAACTGGTCAGCAGACTGGATGGGGAGTGTGCCATTCTCAGGTGTGACATACTGGGATAAAAGAGTAAGCACCATCTAAATAAAATAAAAAGGACTTATAAGGACTCTTTAAAGTAAACCATCATAGACAAAAAAATCAAATTATAATAGCAAGCATGTGATGTATTTCCTATGTTGCAATCCTAGTATTCCTCTAGGTGTTCTAAGCGTCATTCCTAATGTTGTTTAATTACCTTAAGTTCCTAATTGTAGGCATGCTTGGTACAATAACGTAACCAAACAATTTAGTCAGGACCTGCATGGGCTACCACTAAAAACATGTCACGACCCGCTACCTAAATTGTTGGGCCGGGCCGAGTCATGTCCAGCCTACGCTTGAGATAAAGCGCAATAAGCTGTTCTAGAGATAATAAGATAAGACTAAATGTGCTAACAGTTCTATAAGTAAATAAGAGTCATAAATGCTCCAAACACAAAAGTTATCTCATATAATAATAAGTCCAAGTACAAGTCCGAAATGTAAAACTGGATACAGGTCCAGTTACAAAATACGTAGTCTAATACATGACTACACTAAATATCCCGAGCAACTACGCAAACTAGACGAGTTTTCCCGCAGGTACATCCTCGTAAGGCAAAGCCTGGTCCTCGGCAGTAACTCCATAATATGAGTCACAGAGCAACTCCTCCTCAGTAAGAATACCTACAACGTTATCCTGTCAGGATGGGAGCAAGTACTGTTTCTAGCAAACTAATATACGAAACATGAAATGAACATAAGAGGAATAAAATGGAAACATGGCATCTCATAATCTATCATGGCAAGGACACATATGTCATATAGACAGATGTATATGTAATGTTTAAAACTGTAGCAGGTACGTGATCGTCAATCGGTGTAAAATGTACTGTGGCACAAGTATATAAAATGTACTTCTATACAAGTAAAACAAGCGATAGATGTACATACGTACAAATACAGCTGGTGCGCCTACGACAAGATATACATAAAATGTCAATATTGCTCGGTACGTACGTACGAATAATGGGGCATGATCACGTACGCTACTAACAGTTCCCCATAATCCAGATTCTAATCATGTGAGAGATATATAAAGACTGTTCTAAGCATGGTAGTGACTGAAAGTACAACATGTGAAGATTTAACTTGCTACCCCAAGGATCAGCATTTAACATGGTTGGATTCGCAGTTCATTGATGTAACAGTATCTAAAGTTTGCAGAAGTACTTGCCTCTAGCAAAGCAAAGCAGTGATAAAAATACTATAGATGCCTGGTGACTCATCACTGTAGAAATAAATACATAAACTTAGTTTTTATACTAAGTTAAACACTACGACACTAGTGGTACAATACGACTTTCTGATTGGACACCTAGCCAAATGGTGACTTTAGCATAGGAGACTAATGTGGGGTGACACAATACTCAAACTAACTTTCTAGGATCTTTAAACTAGTGTGGGGTGGGGTTCAATACGACTATAACTCAAAATAACACAAAAAGTTGTAAGTCGTAACTATGCCATAATTAAATCAAATTGTACACTTTGTTACAGCAATTTTTGAGATAGACAAAAGCTCCATTTTATATAAAATAAAGTACCAAAATGATCTTTGTTAATTATAAAAATTTATACTATTTTTCCTGGAATTTATAAACCCTCATAAATATTTATTAAAAATCAGCAAACATAAATATACTGAAATGAGTTCTGTTTTCCTATTTTTAAAAAATACCAACATCACTTAATAAATTCTGGAAAAATTATAATAAATTGTCTAAATTAACAAAGTATTCAAATATAATTTTTCCCAAATTTTTACAGCACTTAAAATATATATAAAAATTTAAAAACAGTAAGCAACAGTTTCTAAAAATTAATTAATTAATTATTTACTATTTTTGTCCATGTATTCGAATTGAACCGAAGTCCAGATACAGGACCCAGAGCCATGAATCAAGTCCAATATGACTTATACAGACTCTGAATGTATTAGACACAATTGGGCCCAAAAACCCATGCTAGGTTTGGACATCAATTGGCCATAACAAATAAAATACAGGAATTTAAATAATAATAATATATTTTTAAAGTGGTAAAAATATAGAAGTCACAAAATATATAATAAAATAACTTATGAAATTTTACATAACAATATTTTGTATAAGGTAGAATTAACATATAACTACAATATTTATATATATATACATAAATATATATATATATATATATATATATATATATATATATATATATATATATATATATAGAGAGAGAGAGAGAGAGAGAGAGAGAGAGAGAGGATGAGGGAGGTGAGATGCCACCCTATGGAGGGTGGCTATATGTCACCTCCTCATTCTATCATCATGCACCCATGTGCATGATGATAGCATGGGGGGGGGGGGGGGGGGGGGGGGGGGTGACATGTAGCCACCCTACGGTAGGGTGGCACCTCACCTCCCTTATTCTCTCTCTCTCTCTCTCTCTCTCTATATATATATATATATATATATATATATATATATATATATATATATATATATATACATATAATAAATATAGATATATATATATATATATAATAGAAATACTCAATATAAAACATATATATATATATATATATATATATATATATATATATATATATATATATATATATATATATATATATATATATATATATATATATATATGCATATACAAATACTGTATACATATATATATAAAACAATATATATTATATATATATATATATATATATATATATATATATATATATATATATATATATATATATAATATATATAATATATATATTGTTTTATATATATATGTATACAGTATTTGTATATGCATATATATATATATATATATATATATATATATATAAATATATATATATTTTTTTTTTGGGGGGGGGGGGGCCGGGGGGGGGGGGGGGGTCGGGGGAGGGGGGTAACCCGGAGGGAGAGGGGGCCAGGGGGGGGGGGGGGGTGGGGTGTCCGGCAAGGGGTCACCAACCCGAGGTCGCGGCCAAAGCCGCCCAGCCACCTCGGGTGGGGAAGGGAGGGCTCGAACCTAGCCCACCGCTAGGGGAGCCAACCCTCCTAACCACAAGAGCTAGGCCCGCCGGCAAATACTGTATATATATATATACATATATAACAGTATATATATAATAATATATATACATAAATACATATATAAATATATATATATATATATAAATACATATATACATATATATATATTTTTTATACATATATATATATATATATATATATATATATATATATATATAATAATTTTATATATATATATAATAAAATAAATCAAAACAAAAAAAAACACGGAAGGGGGGTTCGAACTCGGCCCAGGGGGGTCGGGTTCTTGGGCTAGGTCGGGCTGGCCAGGGGGTCAGCCCGCGCTGTGTGTTAGTGGTAGGGTTTGGTTTAGTGTTATTTAGGTTTTTAGGTTAGCGGATTTAAACCCGATAAAACAAATCCGAACCCGTTATTTAGTTCGAATTTTATTCTCGTATCCTCGTGTCCTGACAGTTAGGGACACGAGTCTTGTATCAGTGCCAAGCACGACACGCACGAGTCCTAATATGCGTATCCGAGCACAGGATTGGGGTCGTCGTGTCCGGACGAACCACGTGTGTGAGTTCGAGACACGCACGACACAATTTCTTAGGTGTTACTTATGTGTCCGGCGAACTGGGGGGTTGTCGAGGGGACGATCGGGGGTTGTAGGCGTCGTGGCAGTGGCGCTTAGGTGGCGCTGGGTCCAGCTCGTCATGGCGAACCGTTAGGGGGTGGTCGATGACGATGGCGACTGCTGTGGAGGCTGAACGGGGTATGGTCGGAGCTAGGGTTCCGATGAAGTTAGATTGGGAAGAAGGGGACGGAGCTTGGCCGAGATGGGTCGTGGTCGTGGTGGTGGGTCGAGGGAAGTGAGGGTGGTCATTTTATAGGGAAGCTAAGGCGGTGGGGACGTCGGATTAGGGTTAGGGTTTCGATTATGGTCGCCGGAAGTTTAGGGGAAGGCGGTAATCGGGTTGGGGAGAGAGATGAGTTTGCACTTAGGTCCCTAGGAGTTTAGGAAATTATGGTTAGGTCCCTCCCCAGGATAAGTTTGCAAATAACATTTGCAAACCGATATTAAAACAATTCAAGGATTTGCAAAAGCTAATTAAAACATTTGAATTAATTACAAATCTATATTAAAATATTTTAATAAATTACAAATTGATATATTTTAACTTAAAAACTACTTAAAAATTATTTAAAAATTCTAGAAAAAAATTCCTAAAAATCATAATAAATTATTTTAAAGCTAAATATGTCATTAGCAACTCATTAACACTAATTAAATCAAATTTGAAAAATAGGGGCTGACACCTTTCTAACAGTTTAATATGCATGAAAGAAATTCAGGATACAAACAGGAAAAACTAGACAATCGCGAGACATGAATGTATGCACAACTAATGTATTAAAAAAACAAGTAATAAAAAAAATGAACTGCTGGAGAACAAGTAAACAAAAGAATCAATGTAATACCAACCCTCGCCCCGAATGTGGACTCGTAGGTCAGTTTCAAGGCAAGTCACCCTCGCCCAGTGTGTGGACTCGCAGGTTGTAAACAAAAAATAAGTAAAATAGCAGTTCAATTTATAACATAATCGTACTACGATACAATTCAAACTAGTACAAGTGAAAAGCATGTCCAATAAAGCTACAAGGCTAACTGTGAGCAATAATGAAGCACAGGTCAGCAACCAACTGAATAATGAAAGCAGACAAGCATGTAAATAAAGCTGTAACGAAAGGCAAGGTATACTTGCCTGTGGTCCTGCGCTGCTGGCACGGGTCAATGCTGAATCAAAACCCAATAAACCTGTTTTATGAATTAATAGGATCAAAATACAATTTGAGAGTACAAAATTGCCTAACTATTTGATTATTAGCCTTCTAGGTTAATTTGTATTTTAGTGAGTAGGCGGCTACACTAAGTTTGCCCTCTTTAACCATTGTTCAATCATTCTACTTATATGGTTTATCTATCCTTTACACCTATTTTACAATCTAACCCAACACATAACCTATTTTAAGCCAACTTAAACCTAACCACCATGGCAGCATATACATATACTGTCATGTGTAGGCCAAAACCACAGGGAATACAGCGAAAGATACTAAAACATATTAAAAACTAAAGTGATCCTAAATCCAAGTGGAGCAAAGAAGATGCAGTATGATAAAATCAATGAATTATGAAACATGTACCCACATACTGCAAAAGCACAGAATCAATTACAGCTTCATCAGCCAAATGAATACTTGACATCAGTATACAAAGCTTGCAGTTTCCATTTATGCATTTGCAATTTCTGACTAACAGGAAGATAAAGTGAAATAACTACCCAATGATATCAGTTTTTCCCTATTTGGGTCACTTGTTTGTCTAACACATCCAAGTGTACACTGATACCTCATGTATCAATTGACACTTCATAAGATACAATTTTTGGTATCCAATTTATGTTCACCTGGGCTGATACATGATATGTAATTGGCATATGATGTGGAAATTTACCTCACTTGACCGATACCGCTGTTTTCCAGTGCAAGAGGGCACCTTCCTGATGTCCACATGCATTCACTAGCACTACCTGCTTCCTGGAATGCCTAAGTTAACACTCATTACTGCCATTCATCAAGACCTCATGGCCTACATGCCACCATTGGTGCTTGATACCCCATACATTGAACAACAGGACTGAAATGTTAGATGAAGGATTGTACAGAAGGTAACAGTAAACTAAACTCAGTTCACATAATGGGACTGAACATATAACTTACCCGAGCTTCCCCCTCCTAACCAAATGGGCTGAACAAATAGCATTATGAAGGACATAACCTTAAGCAAGAACTGGACTGAATCATATGAAGGATATAGACATATGTGAAGATGAAGACTGAACCATATATATGAAGACTAACTGAATCAAGATGGAAGTACATCAGATCATTCAAATAAGCTAACTACAACCTATACTAATATCCCAACTCAAGCCTTTGAATGAATCAAGGAGTTCACATAAGGACTGAAGTACTAAATGCAATAAACTACACATCTAACTAAGATTGTAAACTCAAATAAAGCAATAAAGACTGACATACCTAAAGCAGGACAGCACTCAATCAATAGGGTGTCTGGACTTGAGATGGGAAGCTATACAGCCCAGTTTAGGGTTGAATTTCAAGTGTGGGCAGCAACTCCGCTGTCCATATAAACATGAACTGAATTCTACAAGACTACCTTGTTGGTTCAATGACCTAAATTAACACAACAGGAGTCCAAAGGACTAAATGCAGTCCACATGTTGACTGATACCTTACTGTTGTATATCATGTGGCAGTTTAGACTACCATATTGTAATACCTGAACATAAAAGAACAGGGGACTGTTCATCTAAGGGAAAGAACTGAACTTTAGATCAACAAGACTGAACAAATAGGAATAGGGACTGAACCAAGTGATAATATCTAAGGTGATATTTAAACTGAGCATAAGCATCATATAGTATATTGATCAGTGGTGAACTGGGACTGATAATTCATTAGGTGGAGGTGGCTCGAGCTCCAGGCTGAACATGCAATGCTATGCAGGACACTCCACTATGACTGATACTCTAAGGGTTGGACATTTATATTAGGGATTGAGCATATGGTAGGTGCAAGGACTGATACATCATGACCCCATCAACTCGAGCCATAAACTTCCCCAATTCTAGGACTGCAGAAAACACCCTGCACAGGATATTGGGACTAAAGACTGACAATTGCTAGTGTTACTGCTCTGTTCTTCCTTACTCTAATTGCTAAAGAACAAGGAGTCGTGCATAAAGGACTGATACAGCCTTATAGTACCGCACCTTTAAAATGTGGGTTGGTATCAAAACTGGGGTGATACAAGTAAGAGGCTGATACAGACTCGAGCTATACTCTGATATTTAATCAAGTCCCCTGGTCAAATCTATGTTTCCTTGTACTTCCTATATTTCCATTATTCATTGATATTAATATACCCAATACTCCTGCACATACTTTATAACCACACAACTCTGACATGAAATCTATACATTGTCCCCTGGTACATTATAGGTACTAAACACCCTGTTCTCCTTACATGGCTGGCTGAAGCTTCTCTTAGACATAAACTCGAATACTTGGTGACCTAGGTCTTATAAAATCAATAATTGAGGGTTAAAGCATTACCTGATTGGAAGACTTCTAATAATGGAGCTCTACGATGTAGGTGACAGAGAACCAACTGTTCTGCTCGGGGTCCTCCTGGCGGCAGGCTTCACGAATTTGAGGAGGGTTTAGGGTTTGCTGAGTACGGCTACACCTTCTCCATATATATAGGTGAGTCAATGGGGATCAGATAAGAGGCAATTGATTTGAATATTGCCTCGGTTCAATCTTTTCGAACTGGTCTCTATTCGATCAGAGGAAAGATGAGGCTAAGTTTTGAATGTTGGGACTTTGCAAATAAGCCCCCCTTAGAATTTGATTTGCAAAACTCACTTTAAAAAAGTCAAGTTCTTTATATCATTACATAACCTTTATAATAAATCACTAATTTATAGTATATATATATATATATATATATATATATATATATATATATATAATCAATCACTAATTTATACTGAGAATAAATATCTGTAAGACACAAAATTATTATTTTGAAAAATACTGAGAATAAAATAACAATAATCGGAACGGGGGTTTACACTATCAACAGTAAGTATTTAAAAGTGTGGGCATTTAGTCTAGTTGTATGATTCTCGCTTAGGGTGCGAGAGGTCCCGATTTCAATTCTAGTAAGCCCTCCAATAACTTAATTTTTATTTACTCATATATCTAGTAATTTTTTTACAACATGCTTCTAACTTAATTTTCTCATCACGGTGTTCATTATAACGTCCTTGCTCAAATTGATTTGACCTTGTTAAGACCGTCGTTGCTCAAATTGAATTTGAAAATGATATTTTGTTCGCAGTTTATAACTACGACATGACCGCCGGCTGCAATGTAGCAGCTTTGAATTGAATTAATCTTGTATGTCGATCACCATCAGAAACCAACAAGTTCAGAAAGAACTATTGGAGCCCTTGTTTGTTTATGTTGTACTAGTGAATTGTTGTCAATCTCCGTTCCCAGAATACGTATTTTAATACGTGTACTGATTGAATGTATTTATTTAATATTTATTATGATTTGTTCTGTATTTAATTCTTTTAATTTTATGCTAATTATTTTTCTGTATTTTATTTTCTGCTTTTGCTTAGTTTTTTGTTTATTTTGACTTGGGTTCGGCTTGGGTTGGTTTATTTTGGTTTAGGGTGGTTCATCATGAACCCAACCCCCTACCTACCACCATTTTCATTTAAAGTCCAACTACTTTCTCTCTTTTCACTTATTCTCATTTACTCTCATTTTTCTTCCTCATAACTCTCTCCACCTACCGAGAGCTTAGGCAAGTGCATCTTGCTTCCACATGAGGACCCATTTTTATGGTTCATTTATCTCCCTCTCGTGATTCTAAGATAATTTAGAACTTGATATTTTGCATTTTGAAGTTTTATTTTTGTAGATCTAGAAATTTGTCATTTTCAAATTTTGGTGGTTTTGATCTATCAAACTTCTTTATTTTCAAGTTTTGATCGTTCCAGGTTGTTGAGATTTGTGTTATACCCCATTTTGATCTATGGAAGTCCCATTTTTGGCTTAGATTGAAGGTTTCATGGAATTTGGAGTTTTGGAGAAACTTTACGCCCACGTTTATACATGCCTGCGTAGTATCAAACTCTACGCCCACGTTTATTCGTATCAGCGTGAAATCTGGATTACGCAAGTCAAGACTGTTTTACGCGTAAAACAAAGTCTACTCTGCCTTGGCGTAAAACAAGCTTCATGCGTATTCCTGCACGCGTATTCCTTCACGCGTATTCCTTAACGCGTATTCCTGCACGAGTATTCCTTCACGCGTATTCCTGTACGCGTATTCCTGTACGCGTATTCCTTCACGCATATTCCTTCACGAGTATTCCTCCACGCGTACTTCCGTTATGCGTACTCCTTTGGCGTACTCCCCTGCGGCACATACAGGCTATGCGTCCATCCGTTTAAATTATGCCACTTGTTGTATGTTAATATTTTAATACATATTGTTGTGTGGAGTGTGCACTGTGTCTCGATTGGTTTATGGATACCCAGTATGAATAGAACTTAACCCTGAGAGTTATAGACTCGACCATACTAAATACTAGTTTGACTCTCATGCTTGTCATGAATTGACAATGATTGTTACCTTGACTAAATGATTGATCATGCGTTCCTAGTTGAAACTAAAAGACTGGCTAGTCGTCTTAGCGAATTGAATGAGACACGTTCATGTACTAACCATGAACCATTGCAATCGACTAGCCGATTCCGAACATTGGCATATGGATACGTACAGACTTTAACTTATTTTCTACAAAAGCAGCATGTGTACCTTACAGTCAAGGCATGATTATTCCATGGCTAGGTTTGATTGTTACATTACGCTATGTAAGACCTACAACCTAACCGTATGGGCATCGTTGTAGAGTTATGCATATCGTACTCTGTACGAAAGTACTCATTCTGAATGACCATGATCCACGACATGAGATTTCAATTAACATAGGGACTATTAAGTTAAATAAAATAACGATTACATGGAGAGAATGGATTCTCGAGTTCTTACATGGCAGCCATCTCGGGACGATTAGTGCCCCGACATGCCGGCTGGTTTCCACAGATACTGCAAATCTGCCACACGGGTAAGGAGTGGTATCTGTTTATATTTTTATATATTGATGACGGGCATCCCGCTGGGACACGTCTAATTCATGATTGGCGCAATTGATTATTGGGTAGACTAGTCTTGGTTGTACATTGTAAGAACTGAAGAATCCCTTATTGCATATTTTTAAGGCAACTTGGAACTTACAGTTAGCAAGCCGTAGTAGTTGTATTACCGTTTAAATTGATTTGTTTGTGTGCTATACCTACTCTGTTAACTACTGAGATGATTAGAATGTCAGGACACACTACAAAAAAAGTGTCTTTCTGGGACGCCAAAAATTTGTCTTAAAAAGGCTCAAATCAGTCCCAAATTGTAATTTGGGACGAATTTTAGGACGGTAAGTGACAGTGCTATTAGGGTGGCGTGGCAAAAAGTTTTAGGACAGAAAATACCGTCCTAATTTGGTTTTAGGGTCGAAAAATCTAACCGTACCAAAAGAGTTTGAATTATTATATGTTTACGACGGTTTACTAAACTGTCCCAAAATAAAAGAGTTTGTGACGAATATCATCCGTCCTAGAAATATTTGCCAGCGTCACAAAAGAATGTCATTTATATCTAGGACAATTACATAATCGTCCCAAAAGTAATACTTATGAAATTATGGTTTGTATATTCCAGCTATAAAACATACCATTTAAATACACACATAACATAATTAATATGATCATTGTCCTCAGATGTATCTCCAGGTGTCAGAGCTCCAATACAACAAAAAAAAAGCTTAACAACATCAAGCATTCTTACCATTAAGTAGAAGACAATAAAATCCATATATAACTATATATGTTCAATTGATAAACAATGAAAAACCTTAACGGTAAGCACCCTTTACCATCATTTCCAAAATAAATTCAAAACACAACATCACCCACACCATCAGTTACAAAGAACCCCTTGTCTCCACCATTACAAAATGAACCCATTGTCTCCACTATTACAAAATGGACCCATTGTCTCCACCATTACGTATATACAAAATTCTGAACCCAAAACATTAAGCATTACACTATGTTTTTGAACATTCAAGTATATCCAACATGAACCCAAAAAATGAACCCAAATTTTTTCCCATCACAAGATAGTCGTCCATCATTTTAGCATATCCAGAATGCTTTTGAAGGACCTGCAAATGAAATAAGATATGCCAATATATTAGTAACCTGCTAACTGTATACAAACCACCAGAAAAGAAAGACAAGTTCTTCCAAACTGTACAGACTAGACTACATTAGTTTGTGAATGTTTAAAACAGAACAAAATGATCAATCCATCTGTACAGACCTGCTTACAAAAAAAATGGGAACTACAAATAACAAGCTTCAGTCCAAAAATTGTGAAGCTTCAAGTCCAAAAATGGGAACTACAAGTAACAAGCTTGTTACTGTACAGAAAAACTAATGTACAATAACAAGCTTCAAGTGACAAAGGAAGCTTCAAATGAAAAAGGAAGCTTTAAGTGAAGGGAAAAATTAGGAAACAAAACTCTTTTGCAGCTCAAACTTTAAGTTCCGATACCGATACCGACACGAGACTATGCAAAATTCAGTCCAAAAAATCATAGTCCATAAGAGAAACCAATGTAATAAATATAAATTCTAACTTGAAAGAAAGGAAATGGAGAAACAAAATTTAAAGACAGTATGCAAAATTCAGACTCCAAAAATCATAGTCCAAAAAAGAAACCAATGTAACATAGTTCAACTTCCAACTGGAAAGAAACCAATGTAACATAATTCAGCCAGTGAACAAACCTTTTCTTGTGATCCTGGATAGTGAAACGAAAAATAGATTATCGGATGAGACTATATATAATTTCACAATGCACAGAAGTACACGTTATCTCTTAACGCCAAACACAACCAAACCAACACAATGGTACATCAAAATGTACAATTACATGCCCAAACTGCAAGCTGATCAAGCAAGTCACTATTGCCATTACCGAGTTGCATCATATAGACGTCCCTTCACTGACCACTATGTTAAACAGATCGAGGGAATAAGAGATGTATATCAAGAATGCAAACAATAACACATACCTTAGAATCCCTTCGGGGTCAAAAGGGGCTTCACACCATGAGGGGGCATCAGGTGGGAGTGGGCCATTCTCCGGGAAATGAATGCTGCATTGCTATAAGAAACAACAAAATGACTATCATGATACTTAGAGGGAAGGAAAGAAAAGGTGGAAACCAGAGTCATGCAATCCTCTGATCTTTCGTAAACAGGCCGCTTGTATAGATGTCGAATGCCCACTTTTTTGCAGTCAACCATTCCGACAGTATTGCAGTCAGGACTTGTATCACCCTTGACTCCGCATTTTACATGAAGATTCTCAAGTGCTGTTAAGTTCTGGTGGTTAAAGAAATAAGAATATGTCAAAGTAAAAAGAGAAAAAAATACAAACACCTCCAAAAACTATATTACAGGTCAAATACTTTAAACCATCAAAGCACTAATATTATGCAAGTAGCCAAGAACAATAACTGAAGCAGAGAAGCCAAAGCTGGTTCATATGTGACTTTTAACACTTTAAATTATAACACTGTCAATATATAACGCGTACCTCAGGAGTTGAAGGTAAATATATATGCACATACTCCTATATATTATCAAGAGTGTAAGTTCCTAAAATTCATTCCCGAGGCACCTGTGAATACGTTAATAGGTAACATATAAGCACAATAATGAAACCTAAAATTTTGGCGCAACAGGTAATGAACCTGCAGGCAAAATAACTAGTGAGGATCCGAAAGAGTAAATCCCTTGTTATATATGGTAGTCCCTTGTTATATATTATCAAGAGTGTCAAATGTATGATTGAATCAACATTCCATTACAATGAAGGTTGCTAGAGTAAATCCCTTGTTATATATGGTAGTCTAATTTTATTACACTTAAGGACTATAAAAGATTTCTGATGAGTCGTTAGAAACTTATGAGCTTGCTAGTGAGGATCCGAAAGAGTACATGTTGGATTGTTTTGCCAAGGTCCAGTTTATAGATCAACATACGGTACAAACACACAATTTACCTTTTAGCTAGTAAAACCTCTTTATTGTATAATGATTTCCTATTTCATGTGAAACTTTAAGGGGATTTTTTTATCAATTTACCAGAACTGAAAGCTTTTTACATTATGAAGAAACAAGGACAATTGAGTATCTCCAGTCATCCCTCATTTTATGAGGGCTGTGTGGTTTACTTTGATCATATAAAACCCTCTTTAGAGCTCCTGAGTAAGTATCATAACAGAACTTGGTGTGTGGTATACTTTGACCATATAAACCATTTTATGAGGGCTGTGTGGTATACTTTGATCATATAAACCATTTTATGAGGGCTGTGTGGTATACTTTGACCATTTTATGAGTAAGCTTTTGCTTTCAGCTGTGCCTTGCACTTGGTTCTTCGGTTTTGCTCCACTTGGGTCACCCTCTTTGTTTTTGGTTGCCTATACCAAGGAGCACCAACGGTAGCATCAAACCTTTGGTAAGTATCATAATAGCACTGTAATAGGTTAGGCATCAGCTATTTGAACTTGAGCGGAACCCGTATGAAATTAAAAATAACAGTGAAGGGAAAATAGATAGTATATTTTGAAAAAAAAATATATTTGACACAAGACATTACAATAAAATATTGGAATAAATATTTTTGACAAAACATTGACTTGGTAAGTAATCATAACAGAACCATAATAGTTTAGGCTTTGAACTTGAGTGGAATGCATATGAAGTGAAAAAACAGAACAAAGAAGAGAAAATATATAACATCTTTGGGAAAAGAGAATATTTTGCCATAAGATATTATAGGAAGTTCCTACTGACCGTCATGTCAGTTACTGATGCATCAATAGTTTCTCCTTGAGTGCTTCTCCAAAAAGCATAGACACTCCGAACAACAATATTTTTTCACAATGCAATGAATTATTTCACAAAAGACAGTTTCATATTCAAGAAACTATATTCAGGCATTGACATGTACAATATCTGTTAAGAAGTCATTTCTATTAAGAAATAAAAGGATGGCATAAGAGGCAGATATTTGCGGATCCATCTCAACATTGTCAATCTGGACCATAAAACTAACAGAGAGGTAAACCATATAAATTTGAGTTCCATACATATAGAATCAAGTCATCTTTACCTGGTATTTGATAAACTCCCAACCACAAGTTTGGTGGCAACAAAGACTGAACATTTTCAAAAGGATGTGCAGAAGCTTTGCGTTCCAAAGTTTCATGAAAACCTTCAAAAAAAATTATATAGGGAGAAAAATCAAAAACATAATAGTGTATAGAGGAGCATGTTCTCCAACTTAATAAGTACCATTAGGTAGAGACACGTATCTTGTTTTTAAAACAAAATATCCCGGATATTTTCCAGGTACATACATTCATATGTCAGAGTAGATGTGGTGCATGTTTTTTATAGCATGGTGAATCTATAAGACATGAAAAGGAGAACTCTTACAGTTAAAAAGCCACTATATCTGTATTATAGTGTTGGTATAGTATTAACTCCAAAATCCTAGTCATTTAGGTATGGTCCATTTACATCCATGATCGTTCTAACATCAGGGAAGCCAGAGAAAGCCTATGTATGACTGAGACGTATACTATAGTCAAACTTTCGAGGACCCTGTTCATGAAAAACTATTGCTCCTCTGACTTTTGGATTCGACAAGTTCCTGGAAACAGAGGAAAAAATATGTCAGCTTCACCGAAACAGAGTAGCTTCATTGAAATATAGTAGAAACACTTTCAAATACCCACGAGGCACAGGCACTTAGTTCTGCAAATAAATAGGACACTATCAGGGCAGTTCTCACTAAACTTGGATAAAAGAGAGAGTAATGAACAAACCACAAGAATATTTCAATGGCAAAACTTACGATAAATTAGATAATGATGTACTACATGTAAACTTTCCAAGTTTAGAACATCAATGGAGACTTAGAAAAGGAAATTGCAGTGACAGGATTATAAGGCTGAAGTAAAATGAACTTATGACAAGAATATTAACTTTCTTGCCACTAATTATATGAATATACCAAACGCTATAGGTAGCATCTGCCATGTGATCAAAATGGGTCTCAACCGTGGTATCGGCAATTTCGGATCCGAGTATCAGATTTTTTTGTTATCAGAAATTAATTAACTTTTAACAAATTATTAACATTTTAGAATCAAATAACTCTCGACTAGAAATGATAAACAAGAGGCGAATCGCTCAACCAACACAAGAGTCTAATAACTCTCGACTAGGACAATTCTGTTACCATAAATGAATCAACCTACTTGTCCATCAATCAGTTACCTTTAATCATATCCAGTTTTTGAATCTAGCAGGAGTTACATCATTAGCACTACAACCAATAAGTAGAAAGAGTTTGCATAAACATTTTACTCAATCAAAACCTAACAAACAAAATATTGGACTAAGTTTAGAACAATCTTAGTGTTGAAAGAGAACTAAGTTCTCCAAGACCAAAGAAGGATTGTTACCTTCAAGTAGAATGATATTCATGTTAGGAAGCATCTTATGAAAGTCCTTGTTGTCGATACCTAAAATATAAGGGAAGACCATTAAACTGACGTACACCTGAGTGATATAAACCGCTTAATCAAAGTACTATAAACACAAATTTTAATGACAGAAAGCCTGATTATTAGTAAGTAATAGAAGGCATGCTTACAGTAACTGCGTGGTTGTAGCTTCTTTGAAAGATATACAACAATTTGTCTTTGGGATGATTGTTAACAGTAATGGTGACAAACAAGCAAATGTGAAGATTATATCATATTTTTCTGGCTAATAGGTATTACTAGTGGAAGACAAAAAAAATGTTTGTTTAAGCTAGCTAAGTTTGCAGTGTGCAAGAAAATTACCAATGCCAGTGTTGGAGCAGGGGAAAAGCTGCCAATAAACATAATGAATGAAAACATTACACCTAGGAGTCAAGATACCAACAACCAGATTCAAAGACAAAAATCTAAAGTGAAAAATAGTAGAATATCTACTAAACTAGAGAGCAAGAAATGAAACTTAACAATCTAGTTCCCAAGTGTTCAATTAGAACTAAAAAAATATCTCTAGATAGCGTCATTGATTAGAGAAATTTGGAAACTATACCTCCATGATGGCTTCTCTGAACTCGGTGCAAACTAGTGACCCTTCATACACAGGAAACGATTATTTTAAAGCTAAAATATGATTAGGATCAATCTAATATGATTAGGATCAAAATCAATAAAACTATACCTCATGTTGAATTTTCTATAGACACATGAAGAAATTAGAGGTTAAAATGAGCAATACTTAGAGGAAAAACCCATAAAATCAATATAGGAGCCCAAACCTGGACCATTGACCTATAATGCTGAGCTTTCTTGGTCGGGGGCCTGCGCCGCCTACTGGCGAAGGCCGTCTTGAGGAGGACGCGGCACCGGGGGAGGTGGCGATCGGAGAGGATGGCCCGGCTCCTAAAATTTAGAACAAAATTACATGCAGCCGTGTAAACAGTGAAAAACACTCAAATTTCAAGGAAAAATTAAGTAAACAGTATAAATAGTGTAAACCACTCAAATTCCAAGCAAATAATCTAGGACAAAATTACATGCATCCAAAAATTAGGGCAAAGACTAAAATATTTTGGTAAAAAATTCTAAAGATTGGGGAAAATATACCAAGCAGCAGCGCCTAGGGTTGAAAGGTCGGACAAAGAGAGAGCAACGGTCGGAGTGAGAGAGAGAGAGAGCAGCAACACCGGAGCACCTGGTCGAAAAAATGGTCGGAGAGAAAAAGAGCAGCAACACTGGAGCACCTAGGTCGGAGAGAGAGAGAGAGATAGCAGCGTCACCCATTTTTGATCGGAAAGAGAGAGGGAGAGAAAGATTTTTAGGTTGCTTAATATTGAGAAGTGTGTTCTCATCTAATAAGTTCTGTATGTTTTGGATGGACGGTCTGGATTAATCCATCCGATCGAATGGTTGAGATAGAAACATGTGGCGGTTAAGTTCCCCCCCCATAAAATTTGGCAATTAGCCGCCAAATGTGTGACATTCCCGCCGATTTATTTGGGACGGGAATGTGTAATATTTGGAACAAAAAATTTTATTAGTCCCAAATAGTGATCCATTTTCTCAATCTGTCCTAAAAAAATACAAGTTTTTGTTACTAAAAATATAGCTGTCCCTAGAATTATACTTTTAGGACTATTTAGACTAGTGTTCCTTATAGTATCGTCCCAAAAAGACACTTTTTTTGTAGTGACATGATGGGTCAACTTCTATCCTTGTTTGGTTGGGAAGTTGGCTTGAAGTGTCGTGATGTTGTGTGAACCCCAGTAGCAAGCAGAGACCTACTTGCCATATTCTTAACTTTTACCACTAGTTCTAATTTTTCATGTCGTGCTTCCTTTGTGGTACTTGCTATTTGAGGTCTAACCTCCCTGGTTTGTATAGCCAGATTTAGAGCCAGCTCCCAAGGACTCAGCTTACTTCCACATCCAAGATGGTCAACACTAGAGGGATGATCGCGGGAGGACACGAGTGGGTTCCTTGCTTTCCTGCTCGTTTTACTACTTACTTTATATTTTGCCGCTTGGGACCGACATGTTAGTCGGACTATCTTGCGCTTACTTTACATAACTGTAACTAAGTCAGACTGCAGCTCATAACGATTGTGTATACATTGTCATATCATCTGGCTATATTTTGTAAAGCCAGATCTCAAGAATATTTTGACTGAGTGTTTGGGATGCCTTACTGCTTTATCTTACATGTCCTCTATTACTACTTCTTGTTTGAATGATTGAGACAATAGATGTTGAGTAACCCTAGTGAAACTTTCATGTAGTATGCACCCCCTCGCCTTTTAGACAGCATTGATCGTATTATACGGTATTCATCTACCCGTAATACGTAGCTGGCTGAGTCATTCCTCCGCTCTCCGGTATTCTGGTTCTGTGGCGTGACAATTGTAGTTCTTTGTATTATGGATGCACTTCATCTTCTCATAGCGTCTTCTGAGACTGACAGTGTCTATAAAAGGACATACATCATCAAATCATTGTTAGAGAAATTTTTGTATATCTTTTTCTGAAATAAACACACTAATCCCCTCCCCAAACCAACCCCCACCCCCCCCCCCCCCCCAACCCACCCACACCCCCAAACAACAATATTTCATAAGTATTAAAGGAACATCGCTTATTTTAAAATAATTACATATCCTTTATCTTTTATATTTTATTTTAAAAATAAGTAATGACCCTTAATCTAAAATATAGAGGAGGTCCGTGTAATTATTTTAAAAGTAATGAATGTTTGTTTAATAAATATGGAATATATGAGAGGTTAAAGTATTTTATCCTTCATTATTTACCTTTTATATAAAATCTAAAAGCATAAGGGTGGCCCGTGTCTTTATTTCCAAACAAAGTAAGGAAGATTTGTTTAATAAACATGAAATATAGGGAGGTTAAAGTAAGTTGTCCTTTTAGTCTGCCTATTATGGTATTTTATTTAGTGGGACGTGAACCAAAATTCAAAATTCAGCATACGCTAGTCATGCAAGGGTTCAGGAAAAAGGAAACTACTTCGGGCATGGGCTGGATTGGGCCGAGCCTCGGGTCGAATTGGGCCCATACTTCGGACCGGGTCGAACATATTTTATGGGCCGATATATATGATCCAGCATGACCCAGTATACTAGACCGGGCCAATCCGAACCGACGTTTAAATGAACCAAATCGATACATGGGCCAATTTTTCGGACCGGACTCGTGTCGAACTGGGCCAGCTCGGCCCAATTGAAAGGTCTAGTTGTCGATTGAACATTATCAGGCAAGTCGACATCGGGGCCATGGATTCAAGAACAACAAGTATGAGATGATTGAATATACAAAGCCTTGTGTTTGTGAACATGAGACTCTATGCTATTTTATTTTGGGGGTAGTTTGTTACTTTGTTCTCAAAAGAGCTAGATTATTAAAGACTAAACTTCGAAGGGCAGACAACAGGTTTCGTGGTGTAGTTGGTTATCACGTCAGTCTAACACACTGAAGGTCTCCGGTTCGAACCCGGGCGAAGCCAATCTTTCAAAGTTTTCTTCTACATTTTTGCTGCAGTATCATATATTTTTTCCATCTGAACCTTTTAAAAGCTTATGTTTTGCATACAACTATCCAGGAATTTGCATAACCATATTTTCGCTAACATCCTTACTATGAAGATATAGTTTGCAATTTGATGTACAACTTTAATACTTGCATTTTCTATATCTACCCATGTAAAGCTATAGTCTGCATCTTAACCTTCAAAACTTTGACACGGGAATGCACCAAAAAAAAAAAAAAAACAATAGAATCTTCATCATCAGTGTAACATCAACAACAGCATGTATAATCCATGAATGGTTCTACACAGGCCGCAGGAGGGGGTTAAACCCAAACCGCAGCCATGTGGTGTCTCCCCATCCATCGGAAGAGGGCCCACGTTAGCAGGATAGCTAAAAGGGGGACATGTTGGTTGGGGTACTTTCCATAATACGTAGCAAAACATTAAAAAGTAAAAAAATTCAAACTACACCACTTTATTTTTTAGATGTTTCATGTTACGTACAAAATTTTTTGTACACTACATTGCATAACTCTCACCATTTTTTATAAATGAAAAGAATACGTCTCCGTGGCTCAATCCAGTAATATTTTGTCATCCAGTTAGAATCTCATGTCTCTTTCCGAAGAGTTATTTCAGTTCGCACTATATTTTTAAGAAAACTAGCTTTACATTTAATTTTTATTCTTCCACGAAATTGTCATCGTATAGGTCCGAGGAGGACCATTATCACTTTTTCCACCATAGTTTTGTACTCTACTCATAATTTACCATACAATCACAGTACCAAATATTGCTCTAGTAAACCTTATTGTTATAATAAAAATGTGATAACAAAAATAAAATAAAAAATCAAACAATATAATTAACTTCCAAACCCCAAAAAAAAATCTGCCTATACTAATATATCTATTCTGCTATATAATAAGAAAAGTTGTCTTTACAGTAAATTTTTTTCTTCCAAATTTGCCCTTATTTAACTTTACTAATTAAATTTTTTTTATTAAATTTAATGAGGGCTGGTAGATAATTATGTATAGAATTGTTTTTTTTCAAAGGAGATGTAGTCTATTCTTTGTACATTTTGCTTCTTTTTTTTTTTAAGTACAGAAAAAGTTATAAGACAGTTAAAATACATATAACTCACGTGCATGTATACTTAGTAATCATTAATAAGTAATTACAAAAAAAGAAACTAATAAGGATTGCAATTTATCGTAATCCACATAAAATCTCAACACCTAAAAAAATCATATTATTGTAAATAGAAAGAAAGAGGAGAGAGTTTTCTAAGCACTTCTATTCAAACTTCTTCATTCATCGTGTGTATATATAGAGGGTTAGGATGAATATCTTGGTATACCTTAGTGGACAATAATCAACTTTGCTAATTGGTTCACAACACTCTCTTTTGGATGTCGATTTTAATCATTGTCTTATTAAAAATAATTCTAAGAGAAAATCTATCTTTGGAAGAAATCCTTAGTGAAAGAAAAATGGTACAATTTATTTTCAAGAATATAAGTAAGTACGACTTATATTGTCTTGTTAAAATCTTTCGATTGCAAGATTCAGTTAAAAAAGTCATTTTATGAATAGAGTACAATGCGCAAAGACGTTATTTTAAATGCCTCCATTTGCACATGAAAGATGCTCCCCCTCACAGCCTTTCGTGTTTGTGAATGATACCCTATGCTAATTTATTTTAGGACAGTTTTCAATATGCAAATTCTCAAAAGCCCTTAGAATATTAAAGCTTTCAAAGAGTCGGCCACTAGTTTCGTGGTGTATCGGTTATCACGTCAGTTACACTGAAGGTCTCTTGATTGTCCCAAATTTTTACACACACCCACATCTTTCCTACGTTTCGATTTCGAGACTGTCCGTCTAGCCAAGAAGATTATACCAGGGACGGATGCACATGAAGGCCACTGGGGGGCATTTGAAATTTTCTTTTCTTCACAATCCAGCAGTGTGTTAACATAAGCCACAACACACCAAACCATTTCTTTCTTTCTTGGTTGCTTTCTTGCTTCCTTCAGTGTCCACAGTCCGCCTCTTATTTCTTTATTTCTCCCTTTTACCTAATATGTGATTAGTTTTTAAGTTGTTGTCTTATATGTTTCATAAAAAAAAAGAATTATTTAGTAATATAATAAATGGTGTTACATTAAACGCTTTCAAAGTATGAAAACTCATAGAGACCAATTGTGAGCTCACTGAGATGCAATACTCTATTGTACAAAAACTCGTAGAGAACAATTTCTACCTTTTGTACTAAGAATTAGTCTTTTGTTTAGAGTTATTTGGAGTGGTCTGTCTGTTCAATTTTCAATTTTGTACTTTGTTCCTGTATATTCAATTTTCGGGGACGTTGTCTCCGAACCTTCTTATGATTGTACCTCTTCCTACTAACCACAAGAGCCAGCTGAGTTCGATGTATGCCCTTATCCACAACCACCTCTATCATATTTTTTCTCTCTCGTGTGTGTGTGTGTGTGTGTGTGTGTGTGTGTGTGTGTGTGTGTGTGTCTCTCTCTCTCTCTCTCTCTCTCTCTCTCTCTCTCTCTCTCTCTCTCTCTCTCTCTCTCTCTATATATATATATATATATATATATATATATATATAGAGCTTTCTCATTGAATATATATATATATATATATAGAGAATAAGGGAGGTGAGGTGCCACCCTACCGTAGGGTGTCTACTTGTCACCCCCCCATGCTATCATCAAGCACATGGGTGCATGATGATAGCATGCGGAGGGTGACAAGTAGACACCCTCCATAGGGTGGCACCTCACCTCCCTCATCCTCTATATATATATATATATATATATATATATATATATATATATATATATATATATATATATATATTCAATGAGAAAGATGCAGATGATTGATTCTATTTTAGAAGTACTTGGTTGCAAACAAGCCTATAGAACAATACTTTCATCATAGACATTAAATTTTATCATGGTTGTGCTGTGTTTATACCAGTTGTAGTAGGTCGTAGGGTGGCCGACTTCTGAGTCATGACATTTAAAAAATTTATAGCAAAATCAACTAGACAAACAAATTTAGACGTGTCGAAGAAAACACACTGACGAGTAGAATCAATATTTTCTCATTTAGAAAAAAAAGTTTTTGGCAAGAAACTGATTTTAAAACATAAAATTTAAGGAAAAAAAGTCCGGGCGAAGATCGATACTCAGACCGGCAAATGTTCTGGTTTACGGATGGATAGGAAAAAAACATGCATGTGTAGACATGACATGAGTTTTTTTTACTAGTGGGCTTGGGAAGCGGAGGCTTACTGTTGGACAAGCTGCTCTCAAAGCGGCCTCAGCCAAAGTGCCCAAACACGAGAAAGCGTGCACCGACAATCAGCACGTTTTCATCCCGTTCGCATTTGACACGTTTGGTTTTCTAACACCAGACGTTGTGGAGCTTCTTAAGAGAGTCCAAAAAGTTATGCACAGTAATGTCATGTCTCCCAAGTCTATGGATGTAGCGTTTAAGATGATTGATTTTGCCATCCAAAAAAGGCTGACAGTACAATTTGTTGTCCGCTTGCCATCTATTTCGGTGTAATCTTTCTATCTTAACTAAACTTATAGCCATATTTTTTTTAGTTTTTCTAACCAAATTTCTTTATTTCTCACTTGTTGGCGGAGAAGAAAACTATCAGCACTTGAATGTTCAAATGTGGGCATTTGATCTATTGATGTGATTCTTTCTTAGGGTGAGAGAACCCCCTTTTTTTTTAAAACCCACGCACACACACAATTGGGAGGCTCGAACCTTGCCGGTCCCTCCGGGTGTCCGCTCTAATACCACTAGGCTAGAGAGCTCGGACAGAGGTCCCGATTTTAATTTACGGAATGCCCCTATTATTTATTTTTATTCACTATGTAGTATTTTTTTCATAACATGCTTCTAACTTAATTTTCTCGTCACTTGATACTAAAATAAGCTTCTAGCTTAACATCGATTGGTTTCGTGGTGCAGTTGGTTATCAAGTCAGTCTAACACACTGTTGGGAATGAAGCGCGGAAATCGTTCCCCCAAACCAGAAAGTCCTACGAGAGAACCGAGCAAAAGCACACAAACCAAAAATGCCAAACACAATCGCAGACACAAAGATTTTTGACGTGAAAAATTCTCGCGGAAAAAACCACGGGACGATCGGAGTCCAACCCTGAAGAACCTTCACTAATGGAATAAAGAGAATACACCATCTACAAGCTCCTCCCGATCTAACACGGATCGCCACAACTCACTTGAAAGAAGAAAATTTTTGATTGCGGACTCCGAAGAACATGAGATGCCAAAAAATTATTCGAAGCAATCTCTCCTTCAAACTAGTCCTTAATCCTCTCTCTCTCTCTCTCAAAGATTGTAAAACACTCTTGTTTTTTAGATGAGTTTACAACTAGCAAGCATCACCCTTTTATAATCCCTTGGTAATCCATACATGGAAGGCCAATATATATGGAAACTTCCAATATGCATCAATCATATATTTAATAGAAATCTAATCATAATTGGCTTACAATAATTGGAAGCCCAATTATATGGAAAGCTACTATATGAAGGGTCCAATCATAAATATATATGATCAAAGTAAATATGGAAATCCAATCGTATCTTTCCTTACCATATATGTTCCAAAATAGGATCCATGCACTCCCCGAGCTTCTCCGACATATGGATGGCGTTCGTCGCTCTCCGGGGTATTCTCCACATAGATTGGGAACTCCACCCACTCCAACAAATCTCCCCCTTCACAACTAGGTGGAGGAACTCGTCATCCCAACGATCCGCCTACAGTACTCAAACTTCTCCCTTGGTAGAACCTTCGTGAGCATGTCCGCTCCATTGTCATCATTATGGACCTTCTCAAGCATCGCATCCTTCTTCTCAACCACATCCCGTATCCAATGATACTGAGTCTCAACGTGCTTGGACCGACTATGAAATGTCTGGTTCTTCACAAGGTGAATAGCACTCTGACTGTCGCAAAGCAAAATATACTTCTCTTACTTCAGCCCCATTTCCTGTAACAGCTTTTTCATCCACATAAACTCCTTGCAAGCCTCCGTTGCCACAATGTACTCTGCCTCTGTCGTCGACAAGGCAACACACTTCTGCAACCGCGACTGCCACGATACCGCTCCTGCAGCAAACATCATCACATAGCCCGAAGTCGATCGTCTCGTGTCTACATCTCCAGCCATATCAGCGTCGGTATACCCAACCAGCTTCGGCTCGTCACCACCAAAAGAAAGTCTCCAACCAACAGTGCCCTGACGGTATCGTAGAATCCACTTGACCGCACTCCAATGTACCATTTCAGGATTTGAAAGGTATCTGCTAACTGTGCCAACTGCATGAGCGATGTCTGGCCTTGTACACACCATAGCATACATAAGACTTTCCACAGCTAAGATATATGGAACCCGCTCATTATCTTCTTTTTCGTCCTCGGTAGATGGACACTGCTCCACAGTGAACTTAAAGTGAGCCGCAAAGGGGCAACTCACTTTCTTCGACCCGTCCATCCCGAAACGCTGAAGTATCCGGTGAATGTACTTCTTTTGGGACAAGTGTAGCAGCTTGGACTCTCTCTCTCTCGACTGATCTCCATCCCAAGAATAATCTTTACTGCACCCAAATCCTTCGTAGAGAAGGCCACGCCCAGTTGGCGCTTCGACTTCGCTATCCTAGTGGCATTCCGACCCACTAATAGCATGTCATCAACATAGAACAATAAAATGATGAAATTATCCTCAGCAAAGTACCTCATAAATACACAATGGTCCGACGCCGTCCATGCATAACCATGCTCCCCCATAAACGACTCAAACTTCCTATACTACTGCCTCGGAGCCTGCTTCAGACCATACAAGCTCTTTCTCAACCGACAGACCAAATATGACCTGACCTTCTCACAGAATTCCTCTGGCTGCTCTATGTATAACTTCTTCTCAAGATCATCGTAGAGGAATGTCGTCTTTACGTCCATCTGCTCAACCTCCAAGTCAAAACTGGCTGTCAATGCTAGCACCACCCGAATAGACGACTGCTTGACGACTGGCGAAAAGATCTTATCATAATCCATGCCTTTCCGCTGACCGTAGCCTTTAACTACCAGTCTCGCTTTGTATCGAGGGCGAGTAGCATCATCCGTCTGCTTCACTCTAAACACCCATTGATTCTTCAAAGCCTTCTTTCCCTTTGGCAACCGCACAAGCTCATAGGTAGAATTGTCGTGTAAGGAACTCATCTCCTTCTATATAGCCTACATCCACTCCTGGTTGTGTTCGTCTTCCATAGCCTCTGCAAAGCTTTCGGGCTCTCCCCCGTCAGTCAGTAGCACATACTCATCCGGTGAGTATCTCGTAGATGGTCGACGATCTCTGTCGCTCCTTCTCAGTGTGGAGCCACTGGTGCTGGCTGTATACCAACAGTCTCCTCCCCTTCAGAAACTGTCTCTTCGGCATGCTCATCCTCCTGAGGGACACCCTAACCACCATCAGCAGGCTGATGATCAAGGTTGGGAGCAACTCCATGTACTGGCTCCTCCATAACTGGATCCTCTACGATGTCCTCTGGAAACTGTTCGAAGCAAAATGACTCTAACTCAAGCAATTCCTCAGCCTCAGAAGGCGTCTCAAAATCCTGAGTGTTGGTTATGGTCTGATCATCGACGAATACCACGTCCCTGCTTCTGTAGAGCTTTCTTCCCACTAGATCGTAGAGTCTATAGCCAAACTCATCCCGACCGTAGCCGACAAAGATGCATCGCCTCGTCTTCGGCTCAAGTTTGGACCTCTCGTCCTTCGGTACATGCACGACGGCCTTACAACCCAACACTCGCAGGTGATTGTATGACGGCTCTTTGTCGTACCATACTTTGTCAGGCACATCACCCTACAAAGGAGCACTATGAGATAAATTAATAACATAAGCAGCTGTAAGAAGATCCTCACCCCAATAACTGCCTGACAAATTTGCTTCTGAAAGCAAATACCGCACCCTCTCCATCAGTGTCCTGTTCATGCGCTTCGCTACACCATTGAGCTGAGGTGTCTTGGGTGGAGTCTTCTGGTGTCGTATCCCTTGCTCTCTGCAATACGCATCAAAGGGACCAATGTATTTGCCGCCGTTGTCGGACCGAACACACAATAACTTCTTGCCCGTCTCTCTTTCAACAGAGGCCTGAAACTCTTTGAAAGTGGGCATCACCTGATCCTTGGTCTTTAAGGCATAGACCCAAACTTTCATGAAACAGTCATCAATAAAAGTTACAAAGTAAGAAGCACCACCAATAGATTTTACCTTCATAGGACCGCAGACATCCGAGTGAATTAACTCGAGCAACGTCGGCTTTCTTGAACTTGGGTGACTTTGGAAAGACACCCTATTTTGCTTCCCAACTAAGCAGTGCGTGCATTTCTCCAACTTTGTAGACTTGAGCCCTAGAATCACCTTCTTGTTCACCAAGTAGCTCATCCCCTTCAAGCTGATATGGCCGAGCCGCCTGTGCCACAACTCGGTAGATGCATCACTGACTACGTTCACCTCATGTGCCCTCTGTGCGCTCCCCTCCATATAGCAGAGACCGGACTTCTTGCTTCCTCTGGCAATCACCATCGAACCTCTGGAAAGCTTCCACTGACTATTCCCAAAGAGATTGAAGAATCCCTCGTCATCCAACCTTCTAACCGATACCAGGTTGAAACGGATATCAGGGACATGATGAACATCTTTGAGAATAAGAACTACACCCGTCTTCGTCCTCAAGTGTACATCTCCAATGGCAACCACCTTCGATACATCTTCATTGCCCATCTTCAACACTCCACAGTCGTCTGTTGTGTAAGTGGTAAATAGTGCCATATTATGAGATACGTGCGCTGAAACCCCTGAGTCCACCAGCCAAGAATTGTCATCGCAGGCAAGATTTTTGATAACCTCATCACCTACGACGATCACATCGCCTCCATGTATCGAGGTTGTCGTTGTAGTGTTCTCATCTTGCTTTCCCTTATCGTCCTTCTTCTCTCTTTTAAAAGCGAAACAGTTCCGCTTGATGTGGCCCTTCTTGCCACAATAGTAACACTCCGAGTCCTCGTACCGACCCTTGGACTTCCCTCTGCTCTTGTCTCTGCCACCACCTGGACCCCTGCTTTTGCTCCTTTCGTGGCTCTCTGAAACTAGTGCCTCTGAGTGATGGAATGTGGATGAAGTGTCCTGAGAACGTCTCTGTATCTCTTCATTCAGTACCGCGCTCTTGGCAAACTCTAGACTGACCACGCCTTCCAGAGCAGAAGCGATCATAGATACTCGTACGATCTCCCACGAGTCTGGCAATGTACATAGCAACCAAAGTCCTTGAACCTCGTCGTCGAACTTGACTCCCATCGAGGATAGTTGGTCCATTACGCCCTGGAACTCACTCAAGTGATCCGTAATGGATGCACCATCTTTGTACCATAGACCCATCATCACCCGGATCAGGAACAGTTTGTTTACCCCGGTCTTTTTTGCGTACAAAGATTCCAGCTTCTCCCACACGTCTTCGTATGCTCAATATTGGCAATGTGGTTGCACACGTTCTCGTCAACGAACTGCCGTATGTACCCATACACCTGTATATGCTCGAAGTTTCAGTCCTCATCGGATTTGTCACTGGACTTCTCGAATGTAAATACTGGAAGATGCAGCTTCTTGACGAACAACAGAACCTTCATCTTGCTCCGCCAATAATGGTAGTTGGTACCGTTCAGGTTCACCATGCACACCGGCTTTGCGTCCATCTCTGCTTCCTGGTTTGACTATCAAGTCCTGACACTTCTTTGAACCCAAAGCTCTGATACCACTCTGTTGGGAACGAAGCGCGAAAACCGTTCTCCCAAACTAGAAAGTCCTGCGAAAGAACCGAGCAAAAGTACACGAACCAAAAATGCTAAACATAATCGCAGACACAAAGATTTTTGACGTGGAAAACCCTTGCAGGAAAAACCACGGGACGATCGGAGTCCAACCCTGAAGAACCTCCACTAATGGAATAAAGAGAATACACCCTCTACAAGCTCCTCCCGATCCAATACGGATCACCACAACTCACTTGAAAGAAGAAATTTTTTGATTACAGACTCCGAAGAACAAGAGATGCCGAAAAATTATTCGAAGCAATCTCTCCTTCAAAATAGTCCTTAATCCTCTTTCTCTCTCAAAGATTATAAAGCACTCTTATTTTTTAGATGAGTTTACAACTAGCATGCATCACCCTTTTATAAGCCCTTGGTAATCCATACATGGAAGGCCAATATATATGGAAACTTCCAATATGCATCAATCATATATTTAATAGAAATCTAATCATAATTGGCTTGCCATAATTGAAAGCACAATTTATGGAAAGCTACTATATGAAGGGTCCAATCGTAAATATATGATCAAAGTAAATATGGAAATCCAATCGTATATTTCCTTACCATATATGTTCCAAAATAGGATCCATGCACTCCCCTAGCTTCTCCGACATATGGATGGCGCTCGTCGCACTCCAAGGTATTCTCCACATAGGTTGGGAACCCCACCCACTCCAACACACACTAAGGTTTTGGTATGCGGTATTTTTATATTTTTGAAAAAATTTAGGATGAAAATCTATTACTATGTTTGTTGGGCTATAAATAAATATTTTCGGAATTTGAAAATATCCAGATAAATAGTTTATCCATAAAATATAAAAATTCTATCCCCTAAAATGTGGGTATATTTTTTTTGCTCGGACAAAAAAAATTTGCTTCTTCTTTTTTGATTAGTTTTTAACATTATTTTTGTTTTTATTATTATTTTTCGTTTTTATTGTCACGTCCCGATTCGTAGAGCCATTTATTCACATATTTTATCACTTGGAATCGATCGTCCTCGCTTGGGCGTGATGACGTATAAGTCTGGTATTGCACTTGTACAAGGCAAAGATGGTACATAATTGATAATCTTCAAATAGGAACACATCGCAGCGACAGAAGCAGACAAATTGAAGTTAATGAGGACAATCTTTCTTATTGAATAGAAATACATCACTTCTTTATAGCAACAGAGATAAAATGATAACTTGAAGTCACACAGAGATATATAGAACTTTATTCTCTTTATTGATAATTGAAGAAGAGTACAAGACTTGTATTGAAGTACAATGCTTACAATAATTCTCAATGTTACATTGAAAGCCAACTGAACAATGTTATACAGCTTACATTTGATGCTTAGATACATTGGATTACAACTCGATATACCGACTTGGCTTACAACTCACTGGTACCACTGATTACAATGTTCCATACATTATGCCCATTATAAACAGAAGACATCATCTTGTACAAGGAGAGCTTCTGTTCGCCCAACAAATCTTCGATGCCGCGGGACCAATCAAGCCAATCTTCGTGTGTAGAACATCCCAAACACGAGCACCTGCCCACAAAACGTGGGTCAGTACATCATCTATGTACTGGCGAGCGAAATCCAACCCACTCGCCTAAACCAACATGTAGTGATCGATTTTAGCAGACAATTAATAGAATGATCTTTCTACTTTGGCCTAGCATCAGTTTACAGTTCATGGGCAATAATTATAGTGAAGCATGTAAACATGTTCTTAGCAATATTCATGTGGACATATCATTATAGCATTCTTGGTGTTATTATGCAAAGGCATTATTGAGGTATCGTTAACATTAACATCTTAAACATGTTATGACAATTCTCACTTCAAGCATCACTTAGCATGTATGTTATGTTTGAGCAATATTTATAGCAAGTCATCTTTCTAGCATACTGAATTTAACATGTTACGCAGGTTCTCATATTGAAAGGCTACACACAGCATCAGTTACTTGGCACGTTAAGCACACAAGTTAAACCAACACATATATTGAGTATATCACATTTAAGTGATTTCTTACCGATAGCCAACTCCCTCTTACCTACATAAAATACAGGATAATATGATATACTTACTCTGTCTGCACAAAACATTCGTTAGCATGCATCTTGACTACATGGTCGTTGGTGAAACTGTACCATAAAGGACTTTCCAACGGATATTACGATGTACCATTCCAGGGTAGGTTGCAAGCCTAGTCGAATGTCCCGTAATACCTCGTGCCACTATAGTACGACCAATGTTTCCTCCCGGGTCGAATCGGTCCCGGTGCCCCAGGTACCGTTCGAAGAATACGCAGACTTGTACAAGTACGTCCATGACCATGCGAATGCGTATCGACTTGATAAACACAAGTGCATGGTAAAACAACTGAAAGTAAGCAAGCCACAGTTCAACATCTCATCTCAATTCCGAGCCGTATTCATAAATATCTTGGTTTAACAGAAGTGAGTCAAAATATCGCTTTTCCCCATCGTACTCTGATTGCTAGATGGCATTCCAAGCTCCTTAATCTAATTCCTATCGAACGGGAATTAGTAGTAGTAGATGAACAATGAAGCTTTGTATTCTGATCGAACAAAAAAAGCCATATCGAGCACAGGTCTCACTCTACAAGTTCAGTTCGATGAGCTCCTATCGGACCTGTGAAAGTCTCGTTTTTGACTAAATTAAGAAAAATGGGCTTTGCTGTGCTTGCACATGTACTCAGGCACCGGGTAGGTATGCAATCACATCTCGGTCTCTCCTCTTTCTTGTTAGTCATTGGCTCGGGCTGGCCCTTTCGGATTAGCTTGCCTTCCTAGCTGCCTTTCTTTCCCCTGCCTTGTGACTATCGTACATAGAAGAATGATTGGCAAAGCACTCGACCAAAGCCCTTAGCTTCTAACTTCATTCATTCGAAAGGTCGATCATAGCTGGAATTTAGGAGCAAATATGTGCAATGCAAGAAGTTCCTTAACAACTCACTAGCATCCTCCTCTGGGCATCTATCTAATAGATGTGTCAAAGAACGTATTTAAATAGCTGCAAGACCAAAACAGGGTGCAAAAAAGCGAAAGCCCTTCTTCCGGGAAGATTGAACGAGAGTTGGAGTTGGCTAAGCCCTTTAGCTCTTTTCGAGTTGCAGTTGGCCTTGTTTCAGTCAGAATAAGCCCCCGGGACCGTATCTTTAGTAGGTTCTTTAGTCTTCGCTCTCAAGAACTAGTACGCCCTGTTCTCGAAAGCCGAAGAGCAGCTAAACTAAGCAACTTGTTGGGAGATTAGGCGGAAGGTCAAAAAAGAGCGCATTATTCGAGCCTTATATAACATAACGAAGGAGAGCCTTTGATGGACTTGGCCTGAGGGACCTTACCCTACCCCCTTATTTATATAAATATAAACCAATTTCCCCTCGCGTGGGCTTTTTTTTTCACTATTTACATGGGCGAACGGATCTGGCTATTAAACTACTTGTGTTGGCTTAAATCAATTTCATCATTCCACTTGGTGATCTCCATGATCCAAAGCCTCATCATTCCTCATTCATTGATTCATTGCAATATTTCTCATAGCATTCCTCTCAACGAGGAACCAACAGCTTTTCATTCCTTTCATTGGGACAATTATTCATTCTTTCATTGCTTATAAGGGACATGCAACATTTCATATTCTTGCAACAATTATACAGAGTGTACATGATTTAAGAGTCTCATTCAGTTCATTGGGTCGATAGCACATCCAGTTCATTTCTTATTCTATCATTCATAAGGCATCTCATTATTCAAGTGTTGCATTTGTTTTCGCAGCATTAAACATAAGGGACAATTATTATAAATTCATTCTCAGGCACCAAGTTACATTAGTAACTCAATTTGATTCATTCAGCAGTTCAATATTCATGTCTTATTCATTTCAATAATTTTCAGCATAAGCATCTCTATTATTCAGCAACTAAAACATGGAACATTTAGGAAAAAAGCCATCATCACGTTATTCCATTTATTAAGCATGCAGGAATAACGAGGAAGGAGGACAGTTCCACTTGCCTTGCATAACGGTCTTCCTGCTCAAATTCCACTAAACGTAGCTCCACCAGCGAGCTACGTTCCAATACCCACTTCGTCTAGACAACTAAGAGAGACTGCATCAGTCTCAATTCTCCTGATTCCCAACATAAGTCACAATCCAACATCCTGATAGCATCCAACAAGACAACCAAATGCCTCGTACGGAGCGGGGCATTACATTTATCATGTTGTCTTTTTTGTCGTTTTTATTGTTTTTTGTCATTTTTTTAGTTTTTGTGATTTTTGGACTTTTTGTCGTTTTTTACCGTTTTTGCCGCTTTTTGGTCATTTTTTCGTCTTTTTAAAATTTTCTTGTCTTTTTTCCTTTTTGTCATTTTTAGTATTTTTTTGTAATTTTTGTCATTTTGGAAATTTTTATCTCTTTTGCCACTTTTTGGTCATTTTTGTCATTTTTAGTAGTTTTGTGGTATTTTTTGTCTTTTTTGTCGTTTTTATCGTTTTTGCCGCATTTTGGTCATTTTTGTCGTTATTTATCGGGTTTTGTCGTTTGTGTCGCTTTTTTGTCGTTTTTTTTTCCTTTTTGTCGTTTTCTTAGTAGTTTTTGTCATTTTTGTTCTTTTTGTCATTTTTGTTGCTTTTTGGTAATTTATTATCTTTTTATCCTTTTTTGTTGTTTTCGTCTTTCTATGTCCTTTTCATCGTTTTTGTAGTAGTTTTTTGTCGTTTTCTATTTTTTTTTGTCGTTTTTGGCCATTTTTTTAGTTTTGTTCTTTTTCGTCCTTTTTTTATTTTATTTTTTTGTTGATTTTTATCTTTTTTTTTTTTTTTTTGCTTTTGCCATTTTTGGTCTTTTTTTTTTTGTCTTTTTTTGTCATTTTGTCCTTTTATTGGGTTTTTTTTATCGTATTAATTGAATTTTTGTTAGGGAACACGATATGATCCAAATCACTGTTATTTCATAAGAAAAAAAAATCTATAGACACTTCATTTTTTTATTTGCGACAGTCTTTTTTTTCTTAATTTACAAATTTGTCATTCATTTTTGTGCTTGAAGACAACCCAAATTTTCAATATAAAAGTCAAGAGGACAGTAGACGAATTCTATATTCCTATAATAAATATAGCACTATTGTCTATTTGCAATCAAATGATGCCAAAAGGGGATTCTACTCCTAAGTTCCTAACCTTGCAACTTGGCATCGGAGGAGTGTGAAGATTAGTGATAGTTTTTAACAACCGGAATCAAGATCGACATGTTACACTGGATCAAATCGGTTCAACTAGTGGATTGATTTAAATGGTCCAAGTTCAATTCTTTTTAGACACTAATTTTTATAAAAATATTTATTTATAATTAGCTTTTTAAAAAAATAATAGATCATCACTGATCCGATCCGAAAAAACTACTAGTTTAAGAGTCAACCAGTTGAACCTGACGGTCAGGTCGGATTTTTAAAACACTCGCAAACAACCACCTATTGTCGCATTGCATGTGCGTTGGATATATATATTAAAATTTAGTTTGTGTTGTCAATTTATATAGTTGGATCTTTTATAAAGGCTTTAACCTAAATTGTTAGGAGGAACCACGTGATAGGAGACAATACACAATATTTATTTTTTGTTAGGGGTTATCATCAAGGAAAATGCTAAGTCTACAACCATATATTTACAATCTTCTTACAAACTCTTTCTCTCTCTCATCCTTTACACATGATGGGTCCCAATGGATCCCACCTCCTCTTTCACCTTCCCTAATACATGGGCTCCACCCGACCAATCGAAATCCGACACGTGGTGGTTGTCCATATATAGAGTGTTTATGAAATGTTAGATCACGACACCAATACAATTGGTTTCGTGGTGTAGTTGGTTATCACGTCAGTCTAACACACTGAAGGTCTCCGGTTCGAACCCGGGCGAAGCCATTTTTTCTAATTGTTTTTAAAATAAAAACTCTTCTTTTCTCTATTATGAAAAGAGAATATAATTCTCCGTACTAAAATGCTAACACTGTGGGCATTTGGTCTAGTGGTATGATTCTCGCTTAGGGTGCGAGAGGTCCCGAGTTCAATTCTCGGAATGCCCCCAATAAATTTATTTTTATTCATTATGTAGTAAATAATTTTTGTACAACATGCTTATAACTTAATTTCCTCATCTCTGTGTTCATTATAACACGCTTCTAAGCAAAGTTTAACACGCTTCAATTATTTTGGTCAGCTTTGCATAGAACACATTCAAGTTGAAGATATGATGAATATCAATTGATTCTCCTATTGTCGAACAATTGTTGCTTGGGGCCAATTTATTTTTGTGATTTTATTTGTAACGAGATACAATTTATTTGAGTTTAGTACCATACAAAAAAGGTGCATCTATGACAAGTGTTGTATTGCATGTCCGAAAAAATCAGTCACCAGCAAACTAACGCAACGGATTGCTGGTTCTGAAAGGACAAAAATAAAAATCACCAACATGAATGTTGGTGTTTTAATAAATAAATTTAAAAAATTAAAGTTGTGTCATAAGATTGTCCTATCCATATGGTTACTACGAATGCATAATTATCCAGAGTGCATGAATTCATTTTGTAGAATGGTAAGGCTCAATTTGGAGTCCCAATTTATAGATTCTAGATTTTACATTATTTTTTTATCACATTAATTTTCGACCACACAACTTTTGGAATCAGAGGTCATTTTATCACTTTCTACTATTGTCATACAGACCCAACCCATTCTAGATTTAACTTTTAATTTGTTATAGATTTGGATATGGAGATAAATTTTTGAGTTCCATCTACTAATGATGCTCTAACCTCATACAAGTTTTACTTCACTGTACATATGATAACTTTTTGTATGTCGTATCCACCATCCATATCAGTTTGTAATTTCTAATTGTGAACAAAATTGTCTTTGGGTACTGTTAGAAATTTATTGTACCATGTCGATTCATGAGATGAAGAATATAAATTAATTGCGGAAGCGTACCTGAATCCATTGCCAGGCTTGATGGATCTTGAAGCGATCGTCCTTTTATGGGGTTCGATCTTCCAACTTGCTACGACCCTTAATGACAAAGAGAACCCGAATCCTTTGTCCCTCTCTTTCTGTTGATGGGGATGCAGAAGAGAAAAAGAGAAACCTCTCTTTTGGTGGCCGTATAAGTTGGGAACCATAACCCTAATGAATACATATATTTATAATAGTTTGATATTTCTAATTTGGCCCCTCATCAAATTAGATTTATCTCCGGTATCTACACATTAATTCCATGACAATTATACCCTTAAGCCAACTTTCCAAATAGACCACTTTAATTTGGCTTAATTATTTAGATAGTCTAACACAATTAATTTTACATGTGTGGTCCATATTATTGAATAATTCCAACAATCTCCTACTGGGCCACATATGTAACCTTATAATTGTGTTAACCTTAGTGAGCTCATAAATTGCTATTTTTATCCTTAGGGTATATCCGGACAATCTCGTCCATTAACCATATCAACATAGGATCAAAGCGGCATTCGTCACATATAGCGTAACTAAACCATCAATGATCACATATACCAATATAGTTAAACGATATAGATCAATTATGGATGCATAGCATAAAAATTAAATGATATAGATCAATGGTCACAACATGCTTGTAACTTAATTTCCTCATCTTTGTGTTCATTATAACACGCTTCTAAGCAAAGTTTAACACGCTAAAGGTCTCCGGTTCAAACTCTACCGAATATATATATATATATATATATATATATATATATATATATATATATATATATATATACTTCAATTATTTTGGTCAGTTTTGCATAGAACGCATTCAAGTTGAAGATAGATGAATATCAATTGATTCTCCTATTGTCGAACAATTGTTGCTTCGGGCCAATTTATTTTTGTGATTTTATTTGTAACGAGATATAATTTATTTGAGTTTAGTACCATCCAAAAGAGGTGCAACTATGACAAGTGTTGTATTACATGTCCGAAAAAAATCAGTCACCAGCAAACTAATGCAACGGGTTGCTGGTTCTGAAAGGACAAAAATAAAAATCACCAACATGAATGTTGGTGTTCCAATAAATAAATAAAAATTTAAAGTTGTGCCATAAGATTGCCCTATCCATATGGTTATTACGAATGCATAATTATCCTACCATCTATCGTAGACATGGCTATCTATGTCTAAATAATTATGTCCTTGGCAACTATATTTTGGGAACAATATTTTTATAATTTATTCATATTGATTAATAATATCTTTATTTGCAATTATTCATAAGGTATTATCATATCTAGGAAATAAAATCTTCTATGGAAGATCTAGATAAAGACAACTTCTGTCTGATTGACAGTGCTACTATCCACAACATCCATAATAATAAAATATTTTTTTTCCAACATCAATACTAGCTCGAATGTAAAATCTACGATAGTTCATTCTCACACTATTAAAGGCTCTGGCATAGCACAGTTAATTTTGTCTAGTATAATCCACCTACTTATATAGATTGTCTTATACTCTCATAATTTTAGAAAAAAATTACCAAATTTTAAGGACATGTGCAAACATGTATCGCAGTGAAACCCTAAACTAAAAAAAAAACCTTTGCGTAACCTCTAGCAAAGAAAGCCATAAGTTCATTCTATAAAAGATCTCCTATTTATCTTTAGGGATCTAGTTAACTCACATTTGGGTAGTTGAGTCACATACCACAATGAGCCAACAACTCATGGTGGCTCATGGTGCCATAAGAGGTCCTTTCTATCCATAGGGATACTACGAATGCCTAATTATCCTACCAACTATCATAAACGCGAAGTTCTATATCTAAATAATTATGTCCTTGGCATCTATGTTTTGGGGATAATATTTTTAGAATTTATTGGTATTGATCATCTTTATTTGCAACTATTCATAAGATATTACCATATCTAGAAATGAAATCCATGGAAGAACTAGATAAAAATAACTTATGCCTGATTAACAGTGCTACTACCCACATCATCCTTAATAATATTATATTTTTCTCCAACATCAATGCTAGCTCGAACGTAGTATCCACAATAGTTGGTCCTTCTCACACTATTAAAGGTTCCGACAAAGAACATTAATCTATTTTTATCCAATAGAACCCACATACTTATATAGAATGTCTTGTACTTTCATAATTTCAGAAAATTTTTACCGAGTTTTAAGGACATAAGTGCAAACATGTATCGTATTGCAACAATAAACGTGAAAAATAGAGAATACCTTTGGGTAACCACTAGCATAGGAAACCAGAAATCCGTTCTAGAAAAATTCTCCTGCTCATCATTAAAGATCTTTTTTACTCATCGGAGTAGTCGAGTCACATACCACAATGAGCCAACAACTCATCACTAGTCACAGATTTATTGTTGGCCAGACACCAAAGATCCTCTCACTTATAAATTTTGACATGACCATCTATACAATCTTGGGACCACGTTGATAAAAAAAGGATAGAAACAATTACAGTGGTCATCCTTTAACAACTTGTAACGTAAATAAAGTGATATTATTGCTAACTTGGGGACCTATATATCGACAAAGTACAAAACAGTACACTAGTTGGCATTCTATCACAGTGAGGGCAGAATTAGTTGGTTAGTTCGTACTCCCAAGCGACCAGTGGAGTCTGCTGTAGATGCGACCTCGGTTCGAACCTGGGAAAAAGCAGTGAGGAAAAGCTTCGGGTGAGAATAGTGGGTTCTATCCCTCGTCATCTTTCAGAGGACAAAGAAGCATGTCTGAGCTCTATCCCTTCCTTTTTCCTCCAATTTTTTTTTTGTTGTTGTACAACTTGCACAAAATAATTTATGCAAAGATGCTTGCTTTGGTTCTTCTCACTTCCCCCACCGACTCAATCAATCGGAAGAAACTCAAATCTAAACTTTCGGAGTGGCAACTTCTGACTTCACTTTTCAATAACAAAGCAAAAATAGACTCAGTTCTTCCAAAGTCTTTATATTTATTTGGCTTTTTCTAGAGGCACTACCACTTTTACTTGGGACTAGCTCAAAAATGTTTCAAAAAATTACAAGTTTATCATTCTTTTTTTTACTTGGGACTAGTCCAAGCAAATGTATAAATAACAACTTTTCTTTTATTTTCCTCTCTCCCTCTACACTTTTCTTCTCTCCTTCTACTCTTTTCTTCTCTTCATCAACATTTCTAGGTCGTAGAATTAAATCGTAGTCCAAATTTTTTTCCAACCCAAATTTTGTGAAGATTGTGGGTGGAAATTCTAGTAATAGAATTAAACCCTAGCCCAAAATTTTTCTCAACCTAAAATTTCTAGACAATTGGGATCCGTTGACAAATGTTTGTGTAATCGACCTGAGACTCCTAGAAAAAATAACAGGAGGGAGGTTTTCTTCTTACCATTTGAGACGAGGATCAAAACTTCAAAATCTATGTAACAAAACAAGCAACTAAAGGAAGAGAGTATGAACCAGGACATCCTTCAAAAGCAGCAACTAAAGAAGAAAGGTTGAACAAAAGTTCGTAAATCCAATCGTGTGTGAACTTAAAGGAAATACTATGTACAAGCGAGCGTAGCTGCTTGGCAACTCTGGAGATGGTTAGAGATGATATAGACAAGCAAGCAAAACACATCCGCTGATAATTGGCACCGGAGAGCAATTATGACATTTGAGGTTGCTTCTCTTATAATTTCTAGTACTATGAACCAAATCTTAAAACCAAAACTTGCAAACACTACAGTTATAAGCAATTCATTGTACATGTCACGATCCGCACCCTAGTGTAAGGGTACGAGAAGTGGGTACGTCCAGCCTACGCCGCAGTTTCGGCGGTAGAACGTTGTCTTAGGTCACATGCATCTAACAGTTTAAGGTACATTGCATAGTTATACGTTCCGAATGGAGGACAATATAAAAATGTACAACTCAATCACAGCTAAGGTAGAAAGTACGATAAGATAGATAGATAAGATCTGAATCCAAAATGAAATACAAGATAAGAAAGAGAATCTAAGTGTCTAAAATAACAACTCCACAATATCCAGAATAACAAAATATCCAAATAAGTACAAGTATATCCAAGCAAGACAAGATAATAAGTAAGATACTGGTCTAGCTAACTAGCCTAGACTACTGGGGTAATGTCCTCTGCAAGTGCTGGGTCCTCTTGGGAGTCCACCTCACATGTATCATCTAGGCATGCTCCATAGTATGTAGGACGGAACTCCTCAATGTCATCTGTAATATTTTTAACAGGTCCAGTCAGGACGGAAGCGAGCACAATATATCTCACGCAGTTCATAATATGACAGGATATGTAAATATGCTATAGAGTAAGATACATGAAACGCTAAAAAATATATGAAGTAAAAGAGGTGACTGTAAAGAAATATCTACTATAAGTAAAGAGCTAACAGTGACTAGTGATGTAGAGTACAAGATAGATATGTGAACGGCTTAAAAATAAACATGAAAGTTTGCACATGACTACACTACTTTGGAATTGTTCACATAACCATTTATACTCTCCCGTACCCTAATCAATACACAAGGATCCAGACATGTTATGTTATTGCACATGATATCACATGAAGGCCCATAAATGGGTGTACATAAATGTAAACATGGGGGCTCCGTGAACATGAGAGTACTTGAATCACGAGAGTGCACATGAATGGTGAAAGCAGGGGAATACATGATGAAAGTGAAACCCACATGACGTGATGTATCCGATGCTCCCGAAGGGGATAACATCTCATGAAGGGATCCATATAGTACCAATCCGTGTTAACAACGTGACAACATAAAGTAAATTAATCTAGAGTGTAAATATAAATCCTATCAAGTATAAAACGGCCAGAGAATGTACTCGCCTGGTATCCTGAGTATCCGATGAATATATATGTCCAGACAGAGTAGATGAGTCCTAGACAGAGCAACACAGGTCACAACATGTCCATAATGACAATACTGAAGATTATAATACATTCTACATGATGTTTGGGTCAATCTAGACTAAACTCAACCTTTGGTTAACTCTAGTCAACAATACTAGTCAAACTAGGTCAACTAGGTCAAGTCCTAACCCAGACAAATCTCACTAAGCCTAACCAAGTCTATACTATCACACAATCACAATCACAAGGTCACAAAGGCAACACACATTTATATATTTGTATTCATGTATTTATACATATATATATATATATATATACTTAATGTATATATGGCATACACATATATATATATATTCAAACCACATTTTATATATACTAAATATATATAGGCAATCATATATATATATATATATATATATATATATATATATATATATATATATATATATATATATATATATATATATATATATATATATATATAGAGAGAGAGAGAGAGAGAGAGAGAGAGAGAGAGAAAGAGAGGGATAGAGTGACAGTGGCATGAGTGTCAATGTAGACTACTGTATGTGTGTGTATTCAATGTGTGTGTGTGTATTTCAGTTCCCAGGTTAGAGTGTGTGTGAGTGGTGTGTGTGTGGACAACAGTAGGATGTGTGTGTGTGTGTGTACAGCAGTAGGGTTTGTGTATTTCAGTTTTCATCACATGTTTTAGTGAATATGTGTGTGTGTGGCTCTAGGTATTCAGGCAATGTGTGTATAAACCAGTATAAAGGTATAATGGTGTTCAGTTTGCAGTAAAGGGTTAACAGGGAAAAGGGTTCACACAAGCCAAGTTCAGATGTTAAAGCAATGTAGGTTACATAGTGTAGGTTCAGGTATAGACAGTTTGTATAGGTTAATAGGTATAGGTAAATGCAGTGTGGGTTACATGGTGTATATGTAATGTGTGTGTAGAACCAAAGAATTTCTTAGGTTTACAATCTGAGACTAACCCTAACTAATCTCAGTTAAAACTTACAGCAACATGTAATAATTGGACCACATAGTTAAACAGGGAACACTAGGTATCAGTGTAATGAGTAGGTACTGAAACTGGAATTGAATCTAAAATTCCTTAACACAAACAAACAACAAACTTATGATTTCCAGAATTGCATTCATACACCACAACATGTATACATATTAACCACGTCTAATTATCATATTAAACCATTTAATTTATCATTTAAAACCCAAATTATTTCGAACAACAGTAAGTATCAGAGAACATGCAAAAAACCCCAAATCGATTTCGAAATGCATGAAACTATAAATTAGTGGTTGAATGTGTCTCGTGTACATACTAGCATGTTACACAGTGTGTGTCGTGTCCCCAAAGTGGGACACAACGTGTCCAAAACCAGATTATACATTGAAACCCAGGACTGCACACAGCAGCCTTGTGCTAAGGTGTCGGGCCCTGTAGGACACGACATACTCCACACAAAATCACATGCACGTGTCCAATAGGTAGGTGACACGCTTCGTGTTAGGCACCCTGATATGTGTCCGCGTGTCCTTGCGTCTATGCACGAAGCACGTATCAGAATGTGTTTGCTCGTGTGTGCGCGTGTGTGTAAAACTAGTGCATGAGGAATAACATGTCCAATACGGCACGACACGTCGAGCCACTTGGGGGCTGGCGTGTCAGTCGTTGCCCTAAGGCACACGCCAAGGCTCGCGTGTCCAAGTGACACGGACACGCAGGAATCGTATGTAGTGTCCCGATCCGCAAGATGCCTTATGATGGATGGTTGGTTCGATGAAGCCTTGTTGGACTTAGGAATATGGGAAGGATCGCTTGGAAGGCTTTGCGATCGTGACGGGAATCGTCCTATGAATGTGAGTAGTGTTGAACCCTTCAAAGATCCTTTAGTTTCACGCTTAAAATAAAGGATAGTTTGCTATGTTTCTTATTGTGTTGCTCAATAACACCTTGCATGGAATTTGGAAAGATAATGAAAGATAATAATCACCTGAACGTAAACTGTTGTGGCTAAATGAAATTGTATGCTTGTACGCTGTTGCGATAAAATATATGACAGGTGAATGCAAAGTCCCAAATACTTGGGCGGTGAGTATATCGAGCTTTGGCTCAATGAATAGATGACAAAACAGATGTTAAGACCCAAGAACTGGGCAGTGAGTATGCTTGATTTGTATTCGAATGAATGTATGATAAACAGATGCTAAGTCCCAGGAATTGGGCGGTGAGTACATTGAGTTTGGTTGGAAAGATGTATAGTATCAAAGATATGGCAAAAGGATTGGGTAACAACATTCTATTATCCTGTCGCCGATGTAGAATGTTGATTATGCCAAGACCCTGGATTGGGCAGATAATAATATAAGCGTTGGCTCAAGGCAAGATGGCAAGATGGCAATACGAATGAGAATGATGGGTTTTGCTTAGTTTTTCTTATCATGCATTATATGTTTTCTTCTTAGATAAGTTGCATATAGTTGCATGGTCATGGACAACTTGTCGACAAGGTGGTTTCTTGAACGGTATTCCTGGGCCATGGAATCCTGTTTGTCCTAGGGGAAACCAATGCTGAAGTAGTAGCAGTGCTGAAGTAGTAGCACGGTATACAGGACTTGCAGTGGGGCTAGCTACCTGCACTGGCAAGGGCGCTGTATACCTGTAAGACGGTCCAGGATGGCGTGTCGCCAGTGACCTTCATATAGATAGGTCAAGTGCTAATGATGTCTTATGCAGGCAGAGTAAGTTATTACTCAAATACAGGGAAGGATGTCGACTGTTGGTAAGAATCACTTGAACGGTGATATTTATATTGAATCATGATGTTGTTCCTAATAATGTCTTGTGCAGGCAGAGTAAGTATTATAAATGTACAGGGATGGCTACACGACCGTGGGTAAGAATCACCAAAGGGTGATAACTACATGCTTTAAATTATGTTGGCTATGAGAATTGCATGCTTTACTTCTTGTCGGCTATAACATGAAATTGACCTAAGGCAACGAGAAAGACCACTGTTATTAATGTTCGGTAACATGATTACTTAGTGTTGTCTTCTTAGGTGAGTTGGGCCAGCACCGCTCGCCAGTACATTGATGATGTACTGACCCACGTTGTGGGCAATATTACAGGTGTTTGCTTGGGGGAAATCCTGTGAATCAGTGCTTGGCATCGATGAATCGGATGGGTGTGCAGAAGCTCTTCTTTCAAGACGATGTCTTCTGCTATACGGGACATAATGTATGGAAAAGGGGAACTCAGTTGTACCAGTGAGATTGTAGCCATATTTGCAAGTCATTGTAAAGAAGTCGGTATATTCAGTTGTAGCCTAAAGGGCAAGTGTATACATTCAGTTGGCTATTCAAAAGTCTTGTAATCAGTTGTAAACTCTGTATTCTGCTGCAAGTCTTGTAATCCATTTTGATTATCAATAAAGAGATACATTTCTTCATAATTTGTGTGACTTCAATTTATCTGCTTGGTTCCGCTGCATTGTCGATGTTTTCTGAGAATTACCAGGAACTGTAATGGTTTTGCCTTGTACAAGTGCAATCTAGACTTGTACGGCATCACGCCCAGTGGCTAGTTTTTGATCCTCCGGGATCGGGGCGTGACATAATGGTATCAGAGCACGGTTTTACGTCCTGGGATTCTTATTCGATTTGTTTCGAATCAATGTTGCTACTAAGATGATTCTAAGCTGCTTCCGCGATGATTCAAGGATTGCTTCCGCGATTATTCAAAGTTGCTTCCGCGGTGAATCAAAGTTGCTTCCGCGAATACTCAAAGTTGCTTCCGCGATGAAATCAAGTTACCTCTATGATGATTCATAGTGCTTCTGCGATTGTTCTGTGTTGCTTTCAAACTATTCTAAGTTATTCCCTTGACTGAATGTCCGTTGATCATTCTAACCTCTCACTGGGTGTTCCATACAATAAGTCTAAATATGTGGGCTGTGATATGTGTGCTTTATTGAATTTCTAAAAGATACCAAAAAGAATAACAATGATGCGATGTGATAATAAGTTTGTGATGTATGCTGTATGTCTCATGTGTGGGATTCATTGAAGTCGATTGTTATGCAGCAATCGACCGTGGGTGATGGCTTGGTATGTTGGAACTGAATGTACATGGATTTCAGTGAATGGGAATCGACAGAATCTTGAGTCGATATTTGTGGTCAGCATAACCACTGCGGGATGGATAGTCCATGTTGGACGTTGGTTTGATGCGAGGGAGTATTGTGTCGGGAATGGCTTGAGCTCTGAGTGGTATATTGCATATACCCTCGTCGTGATAAGATGTCCCTGGACCCTTGATGTATTTATGATTTTGTGATTTCTTTACCTATAAGGTATTGGGTGGTATCGAATCGTAGCTGAGCTTACGATTGATACATGACGGCTTGGAATGTCCCTTGATGATTAAGTTCGAATGACCCATTATGAGATTTTTGATGTGTTCGGGTGAACCATCGTTAGACCATGTCGGTTAGCATTATGTTGGGTAATAAGAGAATTGAGAATATGAAATGAATACCTTGGTTGGAAGAAAATAAATTTCAGATTCAGGCGAGTACTTGAATCAGTTGGGTAAAAGGATTGTAGGCTTGGTTACGATGGTGTGATGTTGCTATCGAATGATTTTTACGAGAATAACTATGGACCGAATATCGAACGATGTTGGAATTGAGTGAAAGAAATTGCATGTTGGATATCGATAGAATTGATGGTAATGTTAGACGCTTATCAGGATGTTGCAAATGATTTAGAAGATGTAGAGAGTTGCAACAACGACCGAAAAGTTAGAGAATGGGCTTGAGAAATAGATGATCTTAGCATGTGGTGCAGTGATGCTTGAGAGAATTTGATGTGTCCCGAATTAACAAGTTATGTCCCTTGACTCTTTTGAGGCATGGAGAATGAGTACTTGTCCCTTGATGCCTGAAAGAATAGATGTTCCTTATGTGAGTTGAATGGCTGGAATACAAATAAGTATCGAGGTGCAGCGATATGTAACAGACCCTGTCGGTAGATGATGTTGTCGCATGAATAACAAGTTGGGTGGAATATAGAATTGTTGGATTATAACTTAGCTAATGAGTTATGTTATGTCCACTAATATGGCCGATATGCGAATGCTAGATGATTGGTGCTATAGAGATTGGATCGGTGCATGAATAGTAAATCTTCATATGAAATCACAAGAAGATGGTGCAAAACGAATATTGATGGTTAACGCAAATTGCTAAGAGATGACCGTGTTGGTGCTAGAGAATTTATAAATGATGCCTCGAAAGAAATATGATTGTGTAGTTGCCTTGTTTTGTTGGTTAAGAGAGTACAGACCGTATCGATGATCTAAAAATATGGAAAATAAATATGTTGCGAAGAGACCGTGGGAAAGAGATCATAAGTGATGAACTATTGAGATAGCAATGTCGGATGATAACTCGGAATAGTTGACCCGATTGAATAGACAATTGGAGTACGATATGAGGATGCAAGTCGGATTGAACAAGTGATGCTATGTTTATGCAAGTGGAAATTGAAAGTTTGGATAGTGATTGATAAGTTTTATATGATAGCTTTGGGAGTGATCCATAAGAATTGTTGGATAGAATTGTCGGATAGATTTGGTCGGTTGCGGGTAAGTCTAGAATGAGACTTCGTTGGATATGACTCGAGTATGAGTACGGGTAGAAAGACTTGACCCTAGAATGTTGGTTGGTTGCCTAGATTGTCGGTTGGTTGCCTAGATTGTTAGCTAGTTGCCTAGATGTTGGTTGGCTGCCTAGATTGTCGGTTGGTTGCCTAGATTGTTGGCTAGTTGCCTAGATGTCGGTTGGTTGCCTAGAGTGTCGGTTGGTTGCCTAGAATATTTGTTGGTTGCTTAAGTTTCAGATTGGTTGGCTATGTTCTTCAGTTATTTGTGTGGGAATAAGTTCATAAGATTGGGGTGGTGTCCCATGTCCCTAAGTTGGTCAGACCATAGAGTCGTCCTATGATGAGAATTGGTTGCCTCTAAGATAAGAGATAAGTATGTCCCTGATAGCTATCCATCTCATATGAGTTAGCTGCATGATTCGTCTGGTTTAGCTTAGATTTGCTGACCGTAGAGACTTGACTGTATACTAAGTTGACTGTTGGAAAACCGTAGGATGTCCCTTTTGATGTTGCGTGAGTATAGTCATAATGAGTAAGATGTGTTGGCAGGTAGGCTTCGGAATGGAATGGATATTTGGGAAATTTGATGTTATAATATTGGATGGGATGGCGGATCATGTTGGTTTCGAAACTTGGTTGCCTTTGTTGAAATGTTGGGAATTGCTACAGCTGGTTGGATTTGACTGATTAATATTGAGGTACAAAAATTGTTGGTAGTGCTTTGAGATAGTTGGAATAATTTTATTGATCGGAATCAAAATCGAGGATAATTGTAATGACGGAATTGGATAGTGCATGTAGCCGAGATCGGCGAGAGCGGAGGTGAATGGGAATGACCCTCAGGATTAATGTTGCTGGAATATGAGAGTTGCTTATACGAGAGGATAATATGTTGGCTTGAACAATACGAAGAAATATTTGAGTACAGCGAGAAATGTTACTAGAATAGAATGATGGTACAATTTGATGGATGAATCATGATCGAGAAAACTTACAAGTTGCAAACAAAGTGTATAGATGCGAACGATGATGAGTACAAGATTTGATCGATGAGAATCGAGGTAACAAAATGAAATGTGGCAATAGGATTTATCAACTTTGGTGGCATGGATGACAACGAACTTGAAAGGAATACTTGATACATCTAAGTCTGAATACCTTGGAAAAAGTTGGATCGGTTGAGGAAAATTTATCGACTTGGAATTGGCAACATCAATTGTGTTAATAGTTGGTTGGGACATTGAATAACAAGTGGGATTATATGAGATGCTCGAAGAGAATAACCGATGTTCGAAAAAGGAAGGTACACCGTAGCTCGTTCGTTTTCTCTATCACTGAACTTGGTTGAAGTGCATGTATTTCGGGGACGCCTAAAATATGTATATGATTCCAACTAAGTGGTATGCTGAATTCAAACGAAGCCACGGGGATGATTATCATGTGCTAATAATTTGCACGAGTGTCGGAGGAAAGATCAAAGATAGTAAACTATTTGAATCAATTGGGATGTCGTATCGAGATGGTGCATTACTTGAAATCAATCGAGAGATTGCGGAGAAATGTTAAATGGTGCAAGTTGATCGTTGAGAAATTTCATGAAAAGTCGGTTGACGTTTTGGGGATGAGTTTTGTTTTAAGTTTCGAGGACGAAACTTTTTCTGGGTGGTATATATTGTAGTGCCCCGACCCGCAAGATGCCTTATGATGGATGGTTGGTTCGATGAAGCCTTGTTGGACTTAGGAATATGCAAAGGATCGCTTGGAAGGCTTTGCGATCGTGACGAGAATCGTCCTATGAATGTGAGTAGTGTTGAACCCTTCAAAGATCCTTTAGCTTCACGCTTAAAATAAAGGATAGTTTGCTATGTTTCTTATTGTGTTGCTCAATAACACCTTGCAAGGAATTTGGAAAGATAATAATCACCTGAACGTAAACTGTTGTGGCTAAATGAAATTGTAAGCTTGTACGCGGTTGCGATGAAATACATGACATGTGAATGCAAAGTCCCAAATACTTGGGCGGTGAGTATATCGAGCTTTGGCTCAATGAATAGATGGCAAAACAGATGTTAAGACCCAAGAACTGGGTAGTGAGTATGCTTGATTTGCATTCGAATGAATGTATGATAAACAGATGCTAAGTCCCAGGAATTGGGCGGTGAGTACATTGAGTTTGGTTGGAAAGATGTATAGTATCAAAGATGTGGCAAAAGGATTGGGTAACAACATTCTATTAACCTGTCGCCGATGTAGAATGTTGATTACGCCAAGACCCTGGATTGGGCAGATAATAATATGAGCGTTGGCTCAAGGCAAGATGGCAAGATGGCAATACGAATGAGAATGATGGGTTTTGCTTAGTTTTTCTTATCATGTATTATATGTTTTTTTCTTAGATAAGTTGCATATAGTTGCATGGTCATGAACAACTTATCGACAAGGTGGTTTCTCGAACGGTATTCCTGGGCCATGGAACCCGGTTTGTCCTAGGGGAAACCAATGCTGAAGTAGTAGCAGTGCTGAAGTAGTAGCACGGTATACAGGACTTGCAGTGGGGCTAGCTACCTGCACTGGCAAGGGCGCTGTATACCTGTAAGACGGTCCAGGATGGCGTGTCGCCAGTGACCTTCATATAGATAGGTCAAGTGCTAATGATGTCTTATGCAGGCAGAGTAAGTTATTACTCAAATACAGGGAAGAATGTCGGCTGTTGGTAAGAATCACTTGAACGGTGATATTTATATTGAATCATGATGTTGTTCCTAACAATGTCTTGTGCAGGGAGAGTAAGTATTATAAATGTACAGGGATGCCTACACGACCGTGGGTAAGAATCACCAAAGGGTGATAACTGCATGCTTTAAATTATGTTGGCTATGAGAATTGCATGCTTTACTTCTTGTCGGCTATAACATGAAATTGTCCTAAGGCAACGAGAAAGACCACTGTTATTAATGTTCTGTAACATGATTACTTAGTATTGTCTTCTTAGATGAGTTGGGCCAGCACCGCTCGCCAGTACATTGATGATGTACTGACCCACGTTGTGGACAATATTACAGGTGTTTGCTTGGGGGAAATCCTGTGAATCAGTGCTTGGCATCGATGAATCGGATGGGTGTGCAGAAGCTCTTCTTTCAAGACGATGTCTTCTGCTATACGGGACATAATGTATGGAACAGAGGAACTCAGTTTTACCAGTGAGATTGTAGCCATATTTGCAAGTCATTATAAAAAGTCGGTATATTCAATTGTTGCCTAAAGGGCAAGTGTATACATTCAGTTGGCTATTCAAAAGTCTTGTAATCAGTTGTAAACTCTGTATTCCGCTGCAAGTCTTGTAATCCATTTTGATTATCAATAAAGAGATACATTTCTTCATAATTTGTGTGACTTCAATTTATCTACTTGGTTCCGCTGCGTTGTCGATGTTTTCTGAGAATTACCAGGAACTGTAATGGTTTTGCCTTGTACAAGTGCAATCTAGACTTGTACGGCATCACGCCCAGTGGCTAGTTTTTGATCCTCCGGGATCGGGACGTGATATCGTGCCCGAGCAGTAGGGCATGCCCACGGCTCGCGTGCGAGCGTGTTCATGCCAAAATTAGACACGGACACGACACGAGAAACACCCCAGTGCAACACAAAATCACTATACACATATAGATCTATCAATCAGTACAAAAAGATTTAGAAAATAGCACAAAAATTCCCTGTGAAGCATTTCATCAAACACGTACAGACACATACTGATACGTATCCGATACGGACACAAAATCACCCAAGACTCACACCACAGCTAGAGGACTCCTAGATCTATGCAACCATGCCAAGAAATCAAGAAAATGAAGGTGGTTTGAATAGTTTACCTATTGAGTGTCATTCCAAGAAAAGCCCCAAAAATGAAGGATCCTTCTTGCAACACAAAAGCCCCAAATTGTTCAAAAGCTAAAATTTCACATCATGAACAGAAAATAGACATGGTTTAGATCCTATTGCAAAAGACTAGGGTTAAAAAAAATGAATAAAATAGGAAGGATTGAAGAATGGACAAACCTTGCTCTTGCGAAAAATGGATGTGGAGTAAAAAGAGGCAAGGAAGGAATAAGAGACATTAAATAGAGGGGAAAATCCCTAGGGGCCGGCCAAGAATGGAAAAATTAGGGTTAGGGTTGATGACTAATGGGCTTTGGGCCAATGCAAGGCTAAATGAATCAGTCTCTTAGTCAAAAACCCATGCACCTAAAACACTTAATCTCTCTATGAAACTTTATTCAAAAATAAGTCAACTTGGGTCGACTTAATTTAGACTAGGGTCCCACCATGCTAACCAAGTCACCATAGCTAAAGTCAACATCTAGGTTAGTCTCCATAGTCTCAACTAGCAAAGGTCAAAAATAACAACCATCACTCAAACAATTTATAATTAATTCCAAAAAACAAAATGACCAAAATACCCCTAGGCCAAAAATGATAAATAAAATATCTTTATCACATGGTTAGGCTCTAGGTCAAGTAGTCTCTAGGATTTCACAAGCAAAACTCCAAATCACAATTTACCAATAAAAATAGTTTTAAAATAATTAAAAATCACCAAAAATTATATCATGATTTAAATAACATTATTAAAAGATTAAAATTATAAAATTTTAAAATTACCCTCATTTAGAAAACTGGGTGTTACAGTATAACGAAAAATTTACCGACTATAAGTACCTACATGTGACTTGTGCCATATATGTGAGAATTTTACTACCACTGAACAACAAAAACAATTGAACCCACTAAAAGCATAGAACAAAAGGCCAAGTAACCCCAACCAACATCAGATGGTAAGCGACTGTTCGACAGTTTAATAAAATCGGGTGTAACAGATCTGATGCTGTCTCAGCCAGATACTCTCTTCACAGAGAGTTAAGTTTAGGACTGCCAGCCTCATGGCAGTCCTAACTTAATGAAGGACTGCCAGGAGTCCGGCAGTCCTGTCCCAAACTCTCTTTGAAGAGATTTTCATATCCAAACTCACTTCACAGAGAGTTTGGAGTAGGACTGTCAGCCTACTGGCAGTCCTAGATTAAGTTAGGACTACCAGGAGGCTGACATCCCTAATCCAAACTCACAGAAAGTTTGGATTAGGGCTGCTGGCAGTCCTAACATAATGAAGGACTGTTAGGAAGCTGACAGTCCTGTCTCAATCTCTCTGTGAAGAGAGTTTTATATCCAAACTCTCTTCACAGAGAGTTTGGATTAGGACTGCCAGCCTCCTGACTTCATGAAAGACTGCCAGGAGTCTGACAGTCCTTCACTAATGAAGGACTGCCATGGGGCGGGCAGTCCTACATGAAAATCTCTGTGAAGAGAGTTTTAAACACAAACTCTCTTCACAGAGAGTTTGTGTCAGGACTGTCAAACCCATGGCAGTCCTTCACTAATGAAGAACTGCCAGGGGGTTGGCAGTCCTACATGAAACTCTCTTCTCTGTGAAGAGAGTTTCACACACAAATTCTCTTCACAGAGAGATTATGTCAGGACTACCAGACCCATGGCAGTCCTAATTTAATGAAGGACTGCCATGGTGCTGGCAGTCCCACATGAAACTCTATGTGAAGGGAGTTTTACGCACAAACTCTCGTTACAGAGAAAACATATCCAAACATATCAACAACCAAGTTTTCAAATAACACCAAATTATATCTAAATAACAACAAATTATATCCAAATAACAACAAGCAAGTTTCAAAATAAGATCCAAATACATCCAAGTAACAACCAAACTAAGATCCAAATTACATCGAAAATAAGATCCAAATTACGACAATCAAGTTTTCAAATAAGATCCAAACATGTCCACATCAAAATAATTTAAACATCCAAATACAAACTAGTCACTACCAGAATCTGTCGAATTAGCGACGTTCCCAAACGTCGCTAAACCCAGTAAAAATGTCGCTAATTTATTTTAGCGACGTTTCTAGCGAAGTTATATAAACGAAGGAAAAAAGTGTGTCGCAAATCAGAAAAAAACGTCGCAAAACGTCGCTATTACGACGTTATTTAGCGACGTTGTTAACGTCGCTGGTTAGCGACGTTATTTACGACGTTCGTGTGTGGTCGCTAATTAGCGACGCTATTTACGACGTTAGCGTGTGGTCGCCGTTTAGCGATACTTTAGTGACGTTTTGGCGACGATGTGGTGACATCAGATTCGGTGCCACGTTAGCAATTTGGCGACGTCATTAGCGATGTTTCGTTGACACATCAGTAATTTAGCGACGTCTCTAGTGACGTTAATGAACGTCGCTATAGTATAGCGACGCTTATTAACGTCGCTAAAAATGTCTCTAAGTTAAAAAAATATAAAAAAATACAGAATCCAGAATGCAAATGGAGCTGGAGCTTGAGCCAAAATACAGAATCCAAAATACAAAATACAGAATCCAATCCCTGGGTTCGCCGACCCCCTCGGTGGAACACTCAACACCGGCATGCACAATACAATCTAGAATAGACAAAATATAAAGAACAAATAATATCCTAAACGAATAGTATAAGGTACAAATACAAAGAACAAAGTCCAATATCCTTAAATACGTACAAAGTAAAAATATAATGTCCTCAGTCCAAAAATACAAAAACAAAACTACTGATCGCCTTGAGCTGAAGTTGGAGGAGGAGCGCCACCAGATGACTGTCATCGCAACGCCAGGATCATCTTATACTCCTCCGGTGACAACAGGTTGACGAGCATGTCCTCTCGTGCACCGTCGGATGTAGATGATGCTCCCGACGTACCAACAGACGGTCGTTCCATAGCCATCTCACGGAACTGCTGTATCTGCTCGACCAACCGCTGTGTAGTCTTCTGCGTAGCGTGGGTCATCTGTCGCAGTGCCTCAGTCGTCTCCTCTAGCCTCTTAAAACGTGAGATGAGCGCAGAATCATCCGTATGCGGCTACAGATGCGACTGCGATGCCACCATCCTCTGTAGCATCTCGTCACACAGAGCTGCGATCTGCGTATCGACACTCTGCTGGTGGAGGAGTGACTCCTCAATCTGTGCGGGGCCGGGCACACTAGTGGCGGTCTTAGAGGCATGTGACGCAATGAAGGCACCATAGGAGCCTGTACCATAGTATGTACCTCTATGCATGCCACCAACGGCCCTCATCCACAGCTCGTCATCTGACTGAACTGCGGCGGCCGGGGGCTGCTGGGAGCACCAGCTCCCTCTGACCGTGTCGGCCCGGCCTTCCTAAGCTTCAAAAAGTCGGCCTAAAAATAACATCTATATGAATTCTCTACGTAACTAAAAATTAATATTAATGAACTAGCATTAAGTAAAACTTTAAAAACTCGGCCTAGAAATAACATCTATATGAATTCTCTACGTAACTAAAAATTAATATTAATAAACTAGAATTATATAAAACTTACGTGGGTGTTCCGGGCCGTGTCGTCAACGAACCGCTCCCCCTTCATGTGCGTGGCGAGGAACAAGGTCACCATATTCGGGTCCTCTCCCGATTCAACCTGTTACAAAATTATTATATGATTTGTCAGTTAAGTTGAAAGAAATATATTACTATAAAGTATTAATTATGGGTATACAGCGAGATATGTACCATATAAGTGAAGAAATCCATGATGGACCGTGACCCACCATACCACTGCGACCCCGCCTGTCGTGCTCTTTTAGACTTCGTGGACTTCTCCTTGTAGGTTCCCTCCTCGAATCTCTTCTTCATTGTCGCCCAGTCGGTGGCAGAGATCCAACCCTGAATAGGCTCTCCCCGGTGCTCGCGATCCTTGTAGTCGAGTATTGCATCCCTAATGAGCTTGCTGGCGACGTTGGAAAAAATAGACTCGACAACAACGACGCGATAGGGAGGGAAGAAGTAAGTCCGCTGAAAAAATCATAGTAGTACGTAAGTTATATCATAACATACTAAATATTAAAAGAAAATAAACTTTTATGTACCGAGAAGTGCTCAAACTATAAGGCCTTGTTGTCGGCCGGGACATCCCTCCAGTTGATCCAGGGCCTCCCGTAGTCCTACCGCAGGAATGTACCCAGCGACCGGTGTACGGAGGAGGGATGATACCTGTAAAATAGAAATTAAAACTTATTAAACAAGTTTATAATAAATTTAAACAAATTAAATGCAATAATTTTACTTACTGCTTGGTCCGAGTACAGACCCAAATCTTCAACCTCAGATCCCCCTCCGGGCGACATGGAGGATCTGTCTCAAATGGGAGCTGCAGCCTGCCCCTATCCCGCCCCCTGCCACTTCCCGCAGCCTGCCCCTCGGCCTCAGCCTCGCCTTCGGCATGGGCCTCACCCTCGCCCTCGCCCTCGACGTAGGCCTCGGCCTTGGCCTGCTCCTCAGTAGTGGGGTCAGCCTCTGGAATACTCGATAGTACTGGCTGCGTAGAAGAAGAAGGCCCTAGCCTAGAACCGCTAGAGCCGGGTATGTAGCTACTGCCGGCGACTAGACAGCTAGTGTATACTGGAGTGTAGGAGGATGAGGAGGAGTCAGTATGAGGAGTGGTAGATGGAGACTGTTGGCCTCGTCGACTCCCACCAGCACCGGAACCAAAGGATCCACGTCGAGCCATATCTGAAAAAATATAGAAGTAAACCATACTTCATCTGAAAAAAAAAGTAAACCATAATACATCTGAAAAAAACAAAAGTAAACCATATTACATCTGAAAATTAAACATATTTAATCCTCTTCTGAAAATTCATCTTGTTCCTCTTCCTCTTCCTCTTCACTTCTATCAACTTCCTCTTCCTCTTCTGATACTTCTACCTCGTCCAATTGATGAAACATGTCATGAGGAACTTCCGTTGAGTCCACATCGATAATATTTGTAATAAGAGGTAGTTCGTCTTCCTGATAAGCTATCTCGTCGACATCGAAGGTATTCCGAGCTTTAGTCTTATAGACTGCCCACTAATCTGATCTCCCGGCTCCTCGTTTTGGATAGCTGGTAAAGTAAACTAGCTGAGCCTGGCTTGCTAGAACAAACAGCTCATGAGCTTGATATCGATGGCGATAATTTATGTCAACAAGAACATTTTTGTCAACTCTCCAACCTCAACCTTGGATCGGATCGAACCAGTCACATCTGAACAAGACGATCTTACATGGTTCTATAGCATAATTGTATGTCAGTTCCACAATCTCTCGTAAGACGCCAAAGAAGTCATTGCTTGTGTCGACGTCTTTGTAGTTTGAAGATTTTATGCACAAACAGCTATTCTTCGTAGAATCCAAATCCAAGAAGTCGTCTCTTATTCGAGCATTTGTTGACTTGAACCTGAAGCCATTTACACAGTAACTTGGCCAGGTCTTTACTTGATAAATTGGTCCCTTGGCTAGAGTTTTAATATACTCATTCTCAAGGATTGCCTTTGGACGATCAACCTAAATTCTAAATAAACTATGCTAACTTAATTATTCTGTGCAAGTATATATGTACAGAAAAAGTAAATTGTGAAGATATCCATTCATATGCTCTCAACCAAAAAGAAAAATGAAGTCTCATTTGCTGTCCTACTTCCTTCTCGGTTGCGTACGGATTGTTGGACGTTGCCTCATCCTTAAACATGCTGAAAAGCAACGAAGCATAGGTATATTAGTTATATTGAGAAGCAACGAAGCACGCGAAATAATTTTACTTACCCCTCTAGCTTGTCCACTTCTTCCTCGTCGCAGTTGAGCAATACATATAACATTGCAGCGCTAACCTCGTCGTCATTTAGATATCTTTTTTTTATTATTTTATCAGATGGTTTTCCGTAGGCAGTAAATACTTTCAGCTTTGCCTCATTACCAACTTTATGGCCGTCGTCATTTCCGGGAGCTCTCGTTCTGTTTGTAGCAATATGAGGCTGAAAATACATAGAACAGAAGTTTGAAATCTCCTCAAGGATATATGCTTCACAAATAGAAACCTCTACCCGTGCCTTATTTTTCACCTTTCTCTTGAGGTGGTTCAACTGTCGCTCGAACGGGTACATCCAACGATAACCGACAGGTCCAGCAGCAAGAGCCTCATGGATAAGATGAATCGGTAAATGCTCCATTGAGTCAAAAAATGTAGGAAAAAAAACTCTCTCAAGTTTGCAAAGTGCTACCACAATGTCCTTCTCTTGCTTCTCCAAAGGATCAACGAGCAACTTGCAAGAACAAAGATCTCTGAAGAATATGCTAAGCTCTATTAATGGATCCCAGACTACCGACGGTAGTAATTCCCGAAATGCAACAGGAATTTACCTCTCCATGAATACGTGGCAATCGTGGCTCTTTATTTCGGTCAGTTTTTATTCCTTTATGTCGACACATCTTCTTAGATTGGAGACATATCCTTCCGAAAATTTCAAGTCCTGGATCCATCTACAAAGTCTCACTTTGTCCTCCTTGTCCAACGAGTAGATTGCCTTAGGCCGCAAAAGCTTCTCCTTTCCGTTGTCCATCATGTGCAATGTAGGGCATCTGCATATTTCGGCTAAGTCCAATCTAGCCTTCTGATTGTCTTTTGTCTTTCCTTTGACGTCCATTACAGTATTAATTATGTTATCAAACACGTTCTTCTCGATATGAATGACGTCAAGGTTATGTCTAATCAAATTTGTGCTCCAATATGGCTGATCCTAGAATATACTCCTTTTGGTCCAGTTATGATCTTTGCCAAATCCCTCGCAACGGCTGCTCGTTGTAGGATCTTCAATAGCAGTTGGGATTTCTTTTACTTGCTCCCATGTGTCCTCTACGGACCACATTGGCGGTGGATCGCCCTTCTCCATAGCTCTGGCACGGAAAGCAGTTCTGTTCCTACGGTACGGATGGTCTTTCGCCAAGAACTGCCGGTGACAATCAAAGAAGCACGGCTTTCCTCCGTGTCTCAATCGAAAAGCCTTAGTGCGGTCCATGCAATACGGACATGAAAGCCGACCATGAGTGCTCCATCCAGATAACATTCCATAAGCTGAAAAGTCGTTGATTGTCCACATTAGTGCTGCCCGCATCTGAAAATTCTATTTTTTCGAAGCATCATACGTGTACGCCCCTGTTTCCCATAGCTGCTTCAGCTCATCTATCAATGACTGTAAGTACACGTCGATGTTCCTCTTCGGGTTGCTCGGACTGGGGATGATAATAGTTAAGAACATGTAAGGTGTCTTCATGCACATCCAAGACGGTAGGTTATAAGGAGTGAGGATTATCGGCCAGCATGAATATTGGGAGCCTGAAAGACCAAATAGGGTAAAACCATCAGAGCAGAGTCCCAATCTTACATTACGCGCATCAGAAGCAAAATTAGGATATGGTCGATCGAAGTGCTTCCACGCTTATCCATCAGATGGGTGATCCAACACTCCTTCGGTCTGTTGTCGCTTGTGCCAACTCATATTTTCGGCAGTCTCTTTCACCATGAACAACCTCTGCAACCGCGGTGTCAACGACAAGTAGTACATTGAAGCAGTCGGTCTTCTAGACTTGCCTGCAGTAGTTGGCTTGTAGCGATCAGTACCACAGAATCCGTACAATTTTGCATCCGTTTTGACAGCAATCGATCTTGTCGTATCCCATCCAGAGGGATCTCACCATCCTCTTAGAGTGGTAGAAGTCTTTCGGTAACTTTGCACCCTCTGGCAAGATATCTGTAATTAACTCGAGCACTCTATTGTAGCATTCTTGCGACATGTTAAAGTCAGACTTTACGCTTAAGAGCCGAGTGATCACCTCTAACGGTGAATGGTCCTCACAGCCAGGGTACAAAGGAGTCCTTGTATTCTCCAGCAACTCCATGAACTTCGCGGCATCGGCAGTCGGTGCCTCCTCAGCTGCGTCACAATTGTATGGATCGAAACTAGGCCCTGCAGCGTCGAAGACCATGTTCACGTACTCATTGTCGACACCAGTTCGGTTGTGGACATTTATATAAGGCTCCATATAAGGCTCTGCTTGGAATGCTAAAGGTACAAGCTCTTCGTGTGCGGTCCATTGGTAGTAAATCAGAAGGAAACCCTTTGTGTATAAGTGATACATCACATCCAATTCTGGTTGAAACTTTATGTTCCGATATTTTGTACACAGACACTTAATGTCCATGCCGTCCATGGATTGAGAAAACGCCTTCGCGAATTGGAGGAATTGTTCTACTCCGACGATGTATTCATCTCGCACACCGTACCTGTCATCTCGAATACGGTTGTACATCCATGAACGGTCTAGCAGATACATGGATATAGCCATTTCTAGATATCTGCAAATATGAATAAACTTCAAAACTAAAACGAATATACTATATACTACATACATACGTATATACTGCGAGCCCCCTCGGGGCCCCAACCCGAGCAGCAGACCCCCCAACCCCATGAGCAGCAAAAAGGTCCTAACCCAACGTACGACCGCGACTCGGGACCATTCCTATGAGTATCGGGTTCAAAGAAAATAGGCGACGGCATTAACCAACCAACAAAACTACTTGTTACAAATATTGGCACTATCGGTGGTTTCAAATCGGAGTATCAGATTTTTCGGTATCGAAAAACAAATAATTATTACTAAATTATCAAATTTTTTGGCATTATCGGTGCCCCTGACCCAGCCCCCCCACCCCTCCCTCCTATACCACCCCTAACCCAAACCCGAACCCTATTCCTAAACCCTCCCCCACCAGCCCCCCTCCCCTTTCCAGCCTCCCTCACCCCACATACTCCCTTCCCCCACCAACCACCCCTAACCCGAACCCGAACCCAAACCCTAACCCTCCCCTCCCCCCCAGCCCCCTCCTCACCCCCAGCCGTCCTTTCCCCCGCCCCTCCCCCCCCACACACATACCCCTAACCTGAA
>JANAVB010038419.1:10794581-10880151 GCA_029216955.1 Iris pallida
TGTGGCCATCTTGTCCAACCACTTCCGTGTAAACCTTATTCAATTGCTCCTCGTTGTCTCGTTCTTCCACGGGCAGCTCTTCAATCCGCCTTTCTAACATTTTCCATAACATGCAAGGAGATTAGTATGACATATATAATATAATACCCGCTGGTTATAACATTTTATAATACCGTAACAAAAAATTGTTCGAATTTTCTCGTGGAGAGGTCTTTGATGGCTTCGAAACGAGCAGATCTGATGGATTATGTGATGTGTGAGACTTTGTGGATACAATAGTACATTTCTGGAGACTTATATTTGCTTCTTAATTAATCAATTCTCCGTGATCTGTTCCTATATTTTTTTGTGGTATGAAAATATATAAAATATGCAGAAATCAATATTTTGTACATAATTAAATTCTGACGATTGTATGCAGATGCTTGATAATATACGAGTATGGTCCTAAAATTTGAATTTGAGGACCTCGTGATGATAGTTTGGCTGTTCTATTTTGAGCAATAAAATTCTGACATATATTATAATACCTCTGTACCAGCCGCTCCGTCTTCTTCGTTATAACTGCCAGCTTTGCCTCGAGTAGCTCTCCACATGTTGACAAGGTCGATAGGCTTGTTTTCCAACCTCCTCTGAAGTGTTTGTACATGTTCCAAACATAAAAGTAAAACATTAAACACTATCAACTAGAAAGACATTCTCTTTATTAAAAAAAAACACAATACAAACCTTTCTCTTTATCTCTGGAAATGATCTTCTTCCTGTTCTAGGGAGGGCACAAAGTTTTCCTCGATTACCTTTGTTTGTCTCCGAAACTTTCTAAAAATTAATGAATATTATAATTGAACTGAAATTAGCTGTTCACTACTAGTATAAATATCGATCAAGCTATTTGCTAGTTGAGTCATACCTTTGTCTCATCCAAACTCCAATATGCCACTAGCGTTGGCCATTGAGTGGGCTCCACCCGGGGTGGCACTGTTTGTAAACGTTCTGCATTGTTCTCGAATTTTTGATAGAAGTCCTTCTTCACGCGGTGCTTGAAGGCTCTCCAAGCAACTCCCATCTTTCTAAAACAAATATCTTTAAAGCCATCCGGAGCATTTGTGTTATCCTAAGAAAAAAAACAGTTAATAGTGACCCAAAAACAGTTCGGTACCTCAAAATTGATTTCAGTATAAGCTTCCTAATGCTCCAAATCAGTGCACATCCATACAAATGCAATAGATCAGCACCTTAGGCAAATGTATCAGGAATGTGTTTTTGCATTTTTCATATGTTTCCATTTGATTTGAAGATGTTTCATTGCTGCAGGCATGCATATGCTTCTTATTGCAGAATTAGTATTTAGTAAGCCTTATTGAAGATCAATGTGAACTGTGAATAAAATGTTTGAATGTCGGTTTATGCCACCAAAAATGCAGTACCAAGAAGTTAAATAATTCTAGATTAAATATTGGCCCTGCGCCAAGAGACAAAGAGAAGGAGTTACCTTCACCGATAACCAGATCATTTCTAGAGTATCCTTATCGGCCTTGCGCCAAGATAGCATTGTCAATGGGAACAGTTCGCCATTTCTTGCAAGGTTACCAAGATGAGTCATCAAACAATGTGCATTTTCTCCAACCGGTTGACAATCTTCATCCCACTCTATAATTTTTCTTACTCCGCTATCCCAGTCTTTCCATGGCTTGGCAGGTCCTCTACCTTGCCTAGCGGAAGCACCACTCCCCGTAGTACCTAATAAGAAACACGAGGGAAAGACTCTTCAAAATTGTGTATATAATACTAGTAGGTAATCACTCATTAGTCCAGAAGAAGTACCAACAAATGAACTAATAGAAAATCGTATCAAAATTCAACCTTTTTGCACACACTCGATCAAATAGGAAAATAAGAGATGCCCACAAAAGAAAACAACACAGAGAACCATAAACCATCTTCAAAATGAAAACTTTGATGTGATTGAAACCCAAAAAAAAGAGAGAGAGAATCGTACATCAGAACAGTGTTAAAAAAGAGAGAGAGAGAAACTTGAAACTTCAGACAAGACCAGAAGATCATACATCAGAACAGTGTTAAAAAAAAATCTAACTTCCAGGGATGCATATTCAACAAAGTAGGAAAATAAGAGATGCCCATTAGAGGAAACATCATGTAGAACCACAAAAAATCATCAAGATGGAACGTTTGCATTGAGGCCAGCTGATGCATTGAGGCCAACAGGAGTTTAATTTAAAAATTGAACGTTTGCATTGAGGACAAGAGTTGGCGAATACTTACCCTCCAGTGTATTATCTACCGGCTCATCTTCGCTCTCCTCAAAGCACTGAGATGCTGATCCAGGGCTGCCCAAGATATCCTCCATAAAAGAAGGTTCTAACTGAGGATCCAATGTCCTCTTCCCCTTTGCTACAACATCCTCCATATTCTGGAGAATGCGAGCTGATTTCCGCGTAGGACCACTGTATACAATCTGGAAATGCATAACACATATAGTAATAAAGAGAATATAAACAGATCTATCAGGTTGTAATGACCAAAATAATCAGTATCAATGTAACTTGTCTTTTCCTTGACAGTATCACATTTCAATAAGGCAATTACTTATGTTCCCAAGCAATCATGTATAAAAACATGTTCTGTAATAGTGCAAGATCAATTCCTGTATGGTAATAGCATTACTCTAACAAGTTAGTGAATAAAATATTTAATTCATGATCAAATTATTTACCTTCTTCTTCTTAGCACCAATAGATTCTTCATTCATAGTGTTACCGTCATCCAACTCATGGGCAACATAAAACGACTTACGAGTAGGACCAGTTGTAACCTGGAAGAGAATAAAAATAATAGATGATGACCGATGTTCCAACAGATTATTAAATTAAAAAAAAATTATTACCTTTTTCACTCTCTGGACAGGAGGTTCATCATTAATGTTGCTACCTTCCCCGCTAAGAAAATCATCATTGTCGAGCACTCTTGAACTTGTAGGAATATTCTTCTTGGGATTCATCACAAGATTTGAAGCTTCTTGCAATTTCAAAGCATCCATTTTCATTTTATTTCTAGCAATATTGTCCATTCTTTTCTTCTCATATTCTGATACGGTCCCAGGCTTGATAAACCGTTTCTTAACAGCTGACATTTTTTCCATCTACGACCTGAAAATAAATGAGATAAAATCACCCAAATAAGTAAAGTTGGTATTATTAGGCTAGGAACTAGGTGCATAATCATATGGTATAAAGTTGTACCTGTATTGGCTAGTTCTATTGTTAGGTTATACCTAGGTGTCAACAGCATGTAGATACACTACTAGCATGAAAAGTGTATGCAAAAATAGATGTATTCTATATATGAGGATGGCACATCAAACAAAACTTAACCAAAAGTCTGGAATTCTATACACTGTATTTATAGCTATCAAATTAACTAGCAATAGTTTGAAGTATCAGAGTTATAGGATGAACATCAGTTCATAGCAAATAATTAGAACACAACAATAGTTTCAAATTAACTAGCAATGAGTACAAGTTTGTATTTTGCAGAATTGAAACAGTTCACATCATTGCTGCTCATCATTGCTGCTCATCATCAATCTCGTCTTGGTTATCATCACCATCACAATTAGTTGCGTCAACAACCAAGCCCTCCACTCCTTGCCTAACCCAAGATCCATTATGAGCTTCATCCAAATGTTGCATGCTATAAGGTTCCACTCTATAAACTTCTGAATCTTCCAAAGTTGTTGAGTACTTGTCAAATGTGTCTCGTGGTGACATTTGAACAACAACATGCCAATCGGGGTCTAGAGGGTCTTGAATGTACCAAACTTGTTCTGCTTGGGATGCTAAGATATAAGGTTCATCAGTCACTCTGTTCTCTTTGTATAACAAATGATTGAAGTTTACTAGAGTAAAGTTAAACTCATCCAATTTTCGGCCCACTCGTGGGTTAACCCAATTGCACTTAAATAACACAAACTTTATGCTATTTAAATATTTAATTTCAATGATGTTTGTAAGCTGTCCATAGAATGTAACATCTCCTGGAAGAGGATTTCTATCTTTTCGACTAGAATAACTCATTTGTTCAGCTTTGAGGAGGACTCCACTGTTTTGAGTTTTTCTACGAACATCAACTTTCTTTGTTCGAAATCTAAAACCGTTAATAATGTAAGAATTAAATCTCAGTGCATCCTTAAGAGGACCCGAAGCTAAGCTTCTTATCTCCTCTGATATTTGTACATCGCCTTGTAAACCCTTCACCTACATTTCAAAAACATTAAATCAGAAGTTCAATAATGATATAAAAGGACCATTTTTATAAATTGTTAGTTTATTCAAAGTACCCAAAAAGGATATATACACTTACATGTTCCTTAAACCAAGTGCCAAATTGTTCATTGTGAAGGCGACTAACAAGGTGTTGTTGTGAAGCTTGTGGATAGTTTACTGCAAGTTCAGCAAGATGTTTTCTGTGGAGATGTCAAAATATATATAAATTTCATAACTAAATGAGAGGATACAAATAAAGGTATTAATCAAGCTGTAAACTTACTCAATGAATGGTGCCACTGCCTCCGTGTTGGCAAGCACATATCGATGAGCTTGCATGTGCATGACTGGGTCAAGTAGAAAGTGCACCTCTTTACCTACAGCACGACCAGATTTCTTCCCTCCATCATGATTTCTTCTTCGCCGTTTCATTCTAGTTTCCACATTATTATCCAAATACTTTGAACAAAAAGTCATGCATTCTTCCAAAAGTACTGATTTAGCAATAGAGGCCTCCGGATGAGCACGGTTCCGCACATAGAGTTTTAAAGTGTGCAAATACCTTTCCATTGGATACATCCAACGATACAATATTGTCCCAGCAATCTTTAATTCATCAACTAAATGGATAGGCAAGTGTTCCATTATATCAAAAAATCCAGGCGGAAAAATCTTCTCAAGACTACAAAGGGTAAGCGCCATACGCTCTTCAAAATTTTCTAAGTCTGCCATACTATTTACACTTGAACACAACACCACAAAGCAGTTGCTTAATTCAATTAAGGATTTAACAACATGCTTTGGCAAGACCCTTCGAATAGCTATAGGAAGTAATTGTTGCATCAAAATATGATTATCGTGACTCTTCAGACCCCATATACTCCGCTCTTCCATATGCACGCACCGTGATATATTAGATGAATAACCGTCAGGGACTTTTACATCTCGCAACACTTTTAAGAAAATGTCCTTCTCTTTGTTGCTCATTGTGAACTCGGCTGGAGGCAAGTACTCTTGAGTTCTTCCTCGTGGTTGAGGATACAACTCTGATCGAATTTTCATATCTCTGAGGTCTTTTCGAGCCTTCAAATTATCTTTTGTTTTGCCTTTAGTGCCTAACAAAGTAAAAAGAATATTATCGCAAACATTTTTTTCAATATGCATAACATCTAGATTGTGGCGAATCAAATTATGTTCCCAATATGGTAGTTCAAAAAAGATGCTCTTCTTCTTCCAACTCAATCTTGTTTTTGGCAAATTCTGTGTTTTTGCGATCTCTTTTTCTTGTTCTTCCCTTTTCCTCTTGCTGAACACATCCTCCTTCTTATATTCAGTTTCAATCTTCAGATCATTTAATTGCTTCAACACTTGTGTTCCAGATAATTTCAACGGTGGAGGCCTCATTTCTAGCTTGCCATTAAAAGTTACCCTCTCTTTCCGAAACTTATGGCGCACTGGTAAGAACCGACGATGACCCCAATAACAATACTTCCCACCATTTGTCAAACGGGTAGCTTGATGATCCCTATTACAACAAGGGCAAGCAAATTCACCTTTTGTGCTCCATCCAGATAACATAGCATACGCAGGAAAGTCGTTGATTGTCCACAACAATGACGCATGTAGCTGAAATAATTGTTTGGTTGATGCATCATAAGTGGAGACACCAACAGCCCATAGCTCTTTCAACTCCTCAACCAACGGTTGTAAATAAACATCAATCTTATCACCTGGACCTTTAGGTCCATCAATAAGAGTAGACAAAATTAAGTTAGGTTGCTTCATACACAACCATGGGGGTAAGTTGTAGGGGACAACCACAACAGGCCAAGTACTATGAGAAACACTCATATTACCAAATGGATTAAATCCATCAGTAAGTAACCCAAGTCTAACATTGCGGCAATCTCCAGCAAAGGATGGATTTTGCTCATCAAACACTTTCCAAGCACGAGAATCTGCTGGATGCCTCATTACACCATCATCTATTCGTTTCTCAGCATGCCATCTCATGAGCGAAGATGTATGTGATGACCAAAATAATCGTTGTAGTCTTGGTTTTAAAGGAAAATATCGAACCTTTTTTTCAGAAACTTTTTAACCTGGTCAACCTGAGTCTGATCACCCTGATTAGCAATATCACTTTTATATCTAGAAGCCCCACAGATCTCACACTTGTCGAGATTCTCATATTCATTTCGAAACAACATACAACTATTAGGGCAGGCATCCCATGTTTCGTAAGTGAAGCCCAAATCAGTAGTTAGCTTACTGGCTTGATAGTATGATTTTGGAATCCTGGCACACGGAAACACCTTCTTTAAGAAACCCAACAACATTGTGAAAGAATAATTTGTCCATCCATTAAGTTGCTTCAGGTGTAAAAGTTCAACAACAAATGATAGTTCAGTGACACCCTTAGGACAATTCTCGTACAAATCACTTTCTGCATCTCTTAGAAGTTTGAAATATCTTGGCATGTATTCATCATATGGCTCATTCTCACAATCCATATTTTCTGCGGTGGATGTTAATCCGATACCCTCTCGTACCATTGCTGCCATAGAAGCACATTCATTCAGTTCAGCTTCATTATCATCAGCTGATATATCATCTGGCATATTATACCTGCTATTACCCAAACCACCAAAAGACTCTCCATGATATATCCAATCCCTGTAACTCCTTTCAAACCCATACATCTCTATATGAATTTCGACAGTCTGTCGATTGTGATAAACCCGATTTACACATCTACTACATGGGCAATAGATATGCGTCGTCTCAACATTTTTATTGATATATGCAAATTTAAGAAATGCTTCAACTCCATCCTTGTATGCCTTTGAATTCCAATCACGTGATTCAATCCAAGCCTTGTCCATATCAAGTTTATAAACTGTTATCACCTTGCACCAAATAAAAACAAGCACACTAAATGTAAAAGGATTTATGTACTAAAGCTCTTATTGTATGACAATTGGACAAAAAGACAGGGTAGTTAAATTATCCAAAACTATATGGAAAAAATGAAAATCATTAATCAATATTTCTCCTACACTCAGCCAATCTCAGCCAACACAAGAAACTGTTTGATATAGAACAACTAGTAATATTATTAATGGAAGAGAATGTATCAAATTATATAAAGCAAAGTCACCTTACCCCTAATGTATCAAATCATATACAACAAAAAAGATCTACTGCCTTTCACAATTTTACTCTCAAAAAACATCACAACAACCAAAGGAGCATACCATCAAAGGAGCATAAGAGAGGTTCAGCACGTGACAATGACGATATTCATGTTGAACATAAAATTCAGGCAGACATGAAATATCAAGAATAGCCTATAAGAAACATGCAACAACCTATCAACTAACCATCACTCTAACACTCACATGTACACTCAATAGTCAAGAACTAAGTAACTAACTACTGCTAGCCCCCAATTCCTGATATCTGACTCTAATCACAACAGAACAAAAAAAGAAGGGGGTGTTTGACTGCTCAGGGCAAACCCTGCAGGTCATTCCATGGCTAGTATAAGCCATGGGTCGAAGCCTACATGTCAGTCACCTAGGCTAGCCTCTAAAGTCCCTAGGATGTGAAACCAAAGTGTCTTGAGTGAGGACAGGGCCCCAGTAGCGGGGGAGCCACTGTTCACTGCATAAATACAGTCGAGTGTTCCCGTGGCAAATTTCACACATCAAATCACCCCGAATCCTCCTCAATCCTAAACACATGTAATCTACACCTAATTAGCTTTCCAAAAAAAAAATTTTGCAGGCAGCAACAAGTATTGCATTCTGCTTTAGGCAGCAACTAATGTTTACTGCTCTTCTTAGGACAACAACAGCAGGGTAGTATGTTGTGGGGAGGAACCAATAAGCTACATATCAAACTCATCCATATTAAATGTGCCTTTCTGTGTGTGTTCAGTCATGAGATTTTTGTAAGGTTGGTTGAGAAATTCATGTAGGAGTAATAACTCAACAATTACCTGGAAAAAAATCAGGTTCTCAAAGGGATGTAGTAAAATAGATAATATACATGTCGTAAATGAAGTACAATAAATATCATGCAAAAAAAATCACCCAGTAACAGATTTACAACCACTGATAACCAGTTTATGTGAAATGAAATTAAGGACAACGTTCATGCACGAGAGCTCTCTGAGTAAGGGATGCATGGGCAGCGATGCTCATCCGAGTCGCTAATTGCCATTATAAAAAATATAAAGAACAATCCCTACGTACGTCTAGTGACTATCCTCCCTATCCAATAATACTATTAGGGTCAAATCTATGATATGTACAGTCTAAGTCCAACCATTCATATACATAGGTCCATCGGGAATATTCGAACAAACAAGTAAATATCACAGTTCAAAAATGAGTCACCTGGTATGCAACGCAATATGAATCCTTGTATCACATATAATATGTAATGAATATATCAAGAGAACAATTGATGAGATATATAAAGCATTTAAGTACTATAAATCAATTAGCCAAGGTATGTTCTATTTTGTCCAATGCTGCTGAATTTATGAGTAGCAGAGTTGGTCTAGTGTAACCACGCTAATGGGCTACGATCCATAAGAAACCTACCAAAACTTATAAGACACAACCAAGACTCAGAAAACAAAATATACCTATATATTAGACAAGAAATAAAACTGGACTCGGCCTATTACTTGCTCTCCCCGTTCCTGTTTCATGCCAAGAGTAAATACAACTAGATAGCAAACCTATCCATTCACAAGTAATAAGAATAAAATTCAACCAAATCTTCGACGAAAAAACTGTGAACTAATTTATAATTCAGCCTCCTATTAGAATATTGTGATTAGTTCATGGTGATGGATCAACTGTCGGCTACACGTATGATGCAATGGAAAGAGCACAAGCTCTTGACTAGTTTTCAATGCCGATACACGTGAAAGTGCAATAGTAAGATGTCTGACTTGCGAGAGGACAACTTGAAAGAGGTGATGACTGCTTATCGTATACTCCATCACAGGGACAGGTTATAAACACAAGAAGAAATATAAATTATTACAGTTATGTTCATAGTATACCTGCAAACCCCTCCCACAAGTATAGAGTTTATACATAAACAATCCCAAGCACCTCATCCCAAGCACAATAACTCTGAAGATTCTGGAACTAGAAATACCAATATCATATACACATAATAAACTAGAAAAACCAATATCCGACAATTGATAAGGAAATAGCCTATACGGTTATTTACAACTGTCGCGAGTACATGAACAAAATCATGTACAAGGCCATCTCACTCCATATATAAATGAATGAATACGAGCAGTTTCTAGCCACTTTCGCATTTCAGAACAGGATAAAGCCTGACTTGAGACTTTCTCACGCAAACCAAACAGAAGTGTGTCTTCAAGCGTGACTTTCCTCAAAACCCAATTTCCAGTGAGATCTTGGCCGAACCAAGAAGCTAACAGAAAATAACACCAACTATGAAAAAATTCAAATCTAAAGCTAAATCTAAACGGAAACCATATAAACTACGGATGACATTGAGAATATAATGGAAACTAACATATTTCCTTTCCTTTTTGATGAAATTGAGAATATAATTGAAACTTCGACATTTATTTCAAAACTTCTTAAATATAAACTTCTAGCCAAAAATAAGATTGATTAATGCAAGGGCGGATTTACTGGTAGGCTAGGGTGGGCTCCAACCCCAGCCCATTTTTTTTGTATTATCCTGTAATGCTCAGTCCACCTAAAGGAAGCCCGTCCAGCCCACCCATCCTATTTATGCCCGGCCGATACCAGTGAGTAGGTTTAGGCATCCCAGCCCACCCTCCGCTCATGCGCTCAGCTTTTCTGAGGCTCTGAGAGCCTGACAAGAGGTGACATGTAAATGAAGACCCTTCGGTGTCTGTCCCATCGCGGCGCGGTGCGACCGCGATGCGACCAGGCGATCGGTCCCATCCGTTTGCCTCTGCGGCTCTGCCGCTGATTTTTCTCTTCGACAACAACAACAACAACAACAACACGAGGTTTAGAGTTTCTGCATGCATTAAGTGAAGGAACCCTAACCAAACTATAAGTAAGAGATGCCAGAGATAGAGCCCCAAATCAATTTTTGATTCCTCCGAAGCCCCCAAAAACAACACGAGGTTGTAGCTGATCATCGTTCCAGATCAGCTACACACATTATTCTCGTTCACAATCAATAAATTTGCACAGAATGAGGCACAAGACGAGGAATACAACCTCCGACGCCCCCAAAAACAACACAAATGGGTGATCTTCAACAACAACAACAACAAGAACACCACAAGGTTTAGAGTTCCTGCATGCATTAAGTGAAGGAACCCTAACCAAACTATAAGTAAGAGATGCCAGAGATACAACCCCAAATCAATTTTTGATTCCTCCGATGCCCCCAAAAACAACACGAGGTTGTAGCTGATCATCGTTCCAGATCAGCTACACACATTAATCTCGTTCACAATCAATAAATTTGCACAGAATGAGGCACAAGACGAGGAATACAACCTCCGATGCCCCCAAAAACAACACAAATGAGTGAAGGAAAGAGAGGGAGAGAGAGAGAGAGAGAGGAATACAACCTCCGGTGTTGGCTCCTTCTTCTACTCTTAGGTTTCTTCTTCTTCCTCCTCACGATGGTCTCGACGAGGGGGAGAGAGAGAGAGAGAGAGTTAACACTATAATATACCTAAATCTTACGGTCGAGATGAAACCAATCAACGGTTCAGATCTCTTGAAAAAATTATTAGTAGAATAGGAACGGATCCCAAAAATTTGCCCGCCGCGTTTTTGTTCTCCCGCCAAACTATTTGGGACCGAATCAACTTCTTTTGGGACGGAACTAAATTTTAGTTAAAATAAGTAATAATATTAGGGTCCAAACAGAAATGTGTCCTAAATAATATTACCTTCTGTCCTAAATAATGTTACCTTTTATTATTAAATAAATAACCACCCCAAATACTAATTATTTAGGACTCTTGAAAATAGTGTATCAAATAATGCTGTCCCAAAAAGTCATTTTTTTTGTAGTGTATATATACCGTGTCGAAGATACCCAGCCGGTTTTGGCCCGGGGGCCCATATCCACTGACATCCAGCTAACCCCCGTGGGACTCGATCCCTTGACCTCATCCCCAAGTGCCAATGGTCTTAGCCACTAGGCTACAAGACTATATATATATATATATATATATATATATATATATATATATATATATATATATATATATATATATATAAATATATATATATATATATATATATATATATATATATATATATATATATATATATATATATATATATATATATATATATATATATATATATATATATATATATATATATATGGTTCATGGTTCATATCTATATGAGGAGGGATCCAGATCCCCTCACTTTTGCCTCCATGCATCCCCATAATATCATCCGTTGATCTTATTTAAGTCAGCTAATCTTAACCATTGAAAAATAAACAGTTAAGATTAGATGACTTAAACAAAATCCAACGGATGTGAAAGAGAGGATGCATAGGGGATGCAAAAGTGAAGGGATGTGAATCCCTCCTCTCTCTCTCTCTCTCTCTCTTTCTCTCTCTCTCTCTCTATATATATATATATATATATATATATATATATATATATATATATATATATATATATATATATATATATATATATATATATAATGCTATTTGTCCCTCCAAATCACTACCAAAATACAGGCAAATAGCGACTGAATTATTAGCGACGGACAACTCAGTCGCCTATTAGCGACTGATAGGCGACGGCGTAGTTTATTAAAATATATCATAACTTTAGCGACTAACTAGCGACATGGTAGCGACGGATAATGTCTAACGATGTACTAGCGACGGCAGAATCCGTCGCTACATTTCAGTAAAAATCGAAAGAGAGGGTTTTATTTTCATTCTGAAATTTTTTAAAAAAATTCTACTCTCTTCCCCCCTTTCTTCCCCGATCACCCGACCCCTCCGGCGTCCCCCCCTCCCTCCGGCGACCCGCCCTCCGACGACCCCCCATCAGTACTCTTTTTTCCTCCTCTCCCTCTCACTTTTCCCCTAATTTTTTGATTTTTGCATTATTTTTGCTTATTAGGGTTTCAATTATGGGCGAGGGATTTTGACTAGGTTTCGATTAGGTTTCGACTAGGTTTCGATTAGGTTCTCCCATTAATCCTTGTGTTCTCTACTTCTTCTCTTCAATTTTGTTTTCCTTCATAAGGTTTTTGCCACCATTTCATTGTTTGTGGAGAGGGTCTTATCGTGGAGCGTAATCACTGAAGGGAGTAGTCTGCGTATCAATCTCAAATGGTACAAGGACTCATTTGGTTCGCGAAATCTCTGGATTGGAAAAAGAAAGTGATTACTTTCTTATATTTGGGTACCAAAAGAATTGAGGAGAAAAGGAAAGTGATTCCCAATGGATGAAAAATTAGAAGAAAAAAAAATTGATTACATCCATCCAAATAAGGAATCACTTTCCCACATTGAAGTATTCATTTGCTTTTCAAATTCTTTGATATTTCCAAACATAGGAAAGAAAAATCAATAGAAATTAAAATTTTCCAAAGGAAAGAAAATGCAAGGAATTGGTTTCCTTTCCCTTCCATTCTGCGAACCAAACGAGGCCTAAAAGTTGTGGAATCTGTACTTTGGTTGAAGATCTAGAAAATCGAATATGACCTCATTGCTCCAATGGCTCGAGGTGGAGAAATTTGACGACAAGAGAAACACTTTGGACTAGGGCAAAATATGGTCAAATATTTACTTGAAATAGGACGGAGATAAAAATTACTAGTTTTGTGCTTTGCTAATAATGTTATTTTCAACATTTTAGAAAAAGTTAAACAGATGTTGTATGGATATGACAAAATTTATGATGACAAGGATTCTATCAGAAATAGCAACTATATGTGGTCTGAGGATAGAAGGGAGTCGAAATCGTTTGAATGATTCTCATAAATTTTAAACCAATTAGACTGATGATTTCCTACGAGAATTCTCTGACGCACTTGGGTGATTTTTTTGCAAAATGATTGATTGATTGATCACAAACACAAATTCTCTTCAAATTTGATTTTATGTTCTCCAATGAAAAGAAACAACAGCAGAAGCGATAATAAGCATGGACGACCTGGGGTAAGCTGGACAAGCCATCGGACTTGGTTTCTTGAGAGTATAAAATAATTTGTAAATTTAGAACTTATTCGATAAAATTTTGAAGAATGAATTGATAACCTACTTTTGAATTCGTACCGTGCTATGCCAGATTTCTAGAGTTGATCTATCTTGTCTTATTCTCCACCTCTATCGTGATCGCCTAGTTGGATCTCGAAAATAAAATCCTAGGACTGAGATCCGACGCACCCACACACCATTCCAAATTTGGATATTCCTAATATTATTATTCTTATATTTTATATTAAAGTCATTTTTATAAATTCATATTAGTTAATTCTTCACAAATTTTTTTATTGTTTTTGCGTCCAATTTTCCATAAATATCTAATTTTATGTTATACATTTTATCTCTAGGTCTTTGTTCTATTTTACAGTTCTTCTCTATCTTGAAGACCCCCTTAACAACTTCTTAGCAAATCCTAATAAACCATTTTCTCATAATATCTCTAGGTCTTTGTTCCATTTTACAGTTCTTCATACATTTTATCTCTAGGTCTTTGTTCCATATTTGGTACTTGAAGACGTAGCAACCTTCTGATAGAAATGTTGTGTTCTCTATATTTTTTAGTGGGTCACGTGTTCTCTACATGTATTATTGTTGCAACAAATTACCTGCTTCTAGGGCACTCCTGTACGAGTTACGTACACTACATATATAGATTAATACTTATGTGGACAGGACATCAGTACTCGTAATTAATTGGCTACTCAAGTTATATATACTCGACAATTTCAGGCTAAAGCTTTACACCACTAGTTTGTTGTTTTTTATTCTACGAAATTCTAAACCTATAATTCAAGAAGTAAATACCGAGGTAAGTTTAAGTATTTTTTAAGCTTATCAAAAAGATAAAAAGAAATTGCCTTCTTGGCCCCCCTTACTTTCAAAAGTTAACCAGGACAATTATGACTTGGATGTAAATACAATACTTGTTAAATATCAAGAATTTGTAAAGTCAAATTTATAATGATTTTTCGTAAACAAAAGCCAAGTTTCAAATGTCCTTATCTTCATGTCATGTTCGTCCAACCATGTCGATTTGTGCATGTGTAAACAAATTTCAGTATCCAACAAAATTTGAAAATTTAGGTCCAACACATTTCATGTCTTTCTTATAGTAAATGTGCATACGTCCAACAAATTTAGATCCAACAAATTTCATGTTATTGTTGAAAATTTAGATCCAACAAATTTCAGTATCCAACAAGCAATTCTTTGGAGGAATAATGAACGGGCTTCATCTTATTCTTATAGTGATCGTTCCCAAGTCAACTGTGTTTGTACCCATGTCAGAATTATGGATAGGATCAACTTCGGAAGTCGACTTATCCTCCGGAAGCAGGTCGAGGTATGAACTCGCCTTGGGAAGCGAGAGGAGCACGTGCCATTGGAGAGGATACCGGTCGGGGTTGACGCATACATTATGAGCTATTGGCCACGTTTGGTTAGCGAAATCAGGACATTGGGAAAGAAAATTATTTCATTTTCCGTGTTTGGATATCTTAGTAGTAGATAAGTAAGTGTTGAAAATTAAATTTACTTATGCCAAGTCTTTTGGGCCTATCAGAGTTATAGATCTTTTCGAAAATCTAGTATAATGCTGATTACCTCAAAAGGCTTGTATAAGTAAGAGTGTAAAGAGTGTATATCGTAGGCGGATGAATGTATAGAGTGAGCCTCCCTACTCCCCTTTTTCTTATTCGGGTCATGAGGCATCCTATTCCGCATCATATGATATACATCTCAACCAAAGCGTGGAGAAGTGTGAAAATATTAATATTAACCTAGGATCAGTATCGGAATCAGTGTCACCATGAATATCATAGCTTGTTCTAACATAGCGTAATATAAAACCAAACGTGAAGTAGAGCTTCACATTCACAATATTAGAATGTGAATCTCTGATTCACACGTTTGGTTTTATATTATGCTCTGGTAGAACAAGCCATGAGATTCATGATGATACCGATTCCGATACCGATCCTTGGTTAATATTAATATTTTCACACTTCTCTACTCTTTGGTTGAGATAGATATCATATGAGAGAGTCGAATGAGAAGCAGGAAAGTAGATGGAGGTCAGAGAGGGGGCCTTCTAAGGACGCAGAGAACGTCTAAGAGTCGAGTTCGTATGTATAATCATTTGATAGTATCCAGGTTAAGAAACTGTAAAAAATTAGATAGTATCATGTGTCAGGGTGTGTGTGTGTCTAGGAGTCGAGTTAGGACTGAGTATCAGGCTCAGGGGACAGTAAACGTATGAGGGCTTATCCAGGGACAGAGTCTCAGACAGGAAGGGAATGTGTATGTATTAGTACTTAGGTTTTATGTATCGAAAACATATGCATATTTCGGTTACATATAGCAAGTGTGAAGTATACAGAATTGAAAATATGTGTATTACATATGCATTTTTAGATTTGCCTATGGCGGGAGGCGGACGTGGACGTGGATGTGTACGTGATTCAGATTTGCCTATGGCGGAAGGCAGACGTGGACGTCTACAGCATGGGTCTGGCTCACGTTCGGCTCCTTTGGAGCGTCCAGGCCGTCCAACTGTCGACAAGGACGAGTTCCTAGATGTTCATGATGGGTTATATCTGGGCACGGCTCATTCATCGGTCGGGGGAGCTACTCCTTTGGTAAATACTCTGACGACTACTCCTACGACCACTCCGGCCGCTTCTACCCCAACGGCCGCTCCCACTGCGGCCAATCCCTATCCGGACTTGGTGGTCGAGCGCGGAGTCTACAGACAACGCGTAGGAGATCCTCCGACGTTACCGGAGCGCCCAGCCGACGTCCATCTTTCGGAGCTGTGGGCCGATGGGCAGACGTAAGTATATGTATTTTAGTTTATTGTAAATTCATATATTTATTCATATATTCTTTATAGTAGCTGATGTCGTACATTGTTTTCTTATCTCAGGTTTTTTTCGATCTGCGCTGGGCGAGATCTAAGCGACTTGATTCGTCGTAATTTCCATGGGCCGTACATGAACTTCGGCGACATCCCGGCGGAGATGTGGTTCGTTTGGCTTGACGCGCTGAGGGTATGTATAATGGTCTTTCTTTACAATATGTATCAAAAATTTGTTCATTCATGTCCGTTTATCTTATTTGTAGGCGTCGTACTTATGGCCGGAGCATAGGGACCAGGTCATCCGGAGGTGCTACAAGACCGTATCCAGCAAAAGGATATGTGACATGATCCACGACCAGAAGGCGCTGGAGAGCCTAAGAGGTAGTGGATCGTAACATAGGTGCAAGGAGTGGCTCAGAGCGGATTTCTGGGCGGAGATGAAGAAGAAAATGGAGACCCCGGCCTATCTGGCCAAGTCTAAGAAGGAGAAGGCTGCTCGTGCTAAGGCTGGTCAGCACACAGGTGGTTCGATCCCGTCTTCGGAGCACATGCGTCGATTGGTGAGTATTCTATTAAATTGTCAAATTTTTAAGTCTTAAACTCTACAAAATGAGTATTAATTTATGTTTAATTGTACAAGCGCGAGGAGGTCGCCGGAAAAGGCGGAGATCCGGATGCCGTCGACTTCCCCATAGTCTTTGCGTATACCCACAAGCGCAAGAGCGATGGGAAGCTCGTAGATGAGCGGGCCGCCAAAGCTTATGTAAGTTTTCTTATTATTTATATGTATTACATTTTTATAATTATAGATGATCGGACTACGAGTATCGATATCGATACCCCACACTCATATAGTAATGGGCCGATACCGATTTCGATTGCGATACCGGTACTAATAGGAATGGTCCGATACTCAGAGTATCGGTATCGGGCCATTCCTATGTGAGTATCGGTATCGATCTATTACTATACGAGTATGAGTATCGATATCGGCCCATTACTATGAGTATTGATATCGGTATTGGTACATTACTATGAGTTTTTATATTAACTCTAAATTTATTTACGTTTATATAATATAGGAGGAGTTTGAGAGTCGGGTCGGTGAGGGGGGTGCGGGAGGTGAGGGGGTTAGACCTAGCCAGCCGACGGATAAGAACAAACTATGGGTAGATACGGTCGGAGTAGGGAATGGCGGCAACATATACAGTATTGGATCGTTTGCATCCCAGTCGTCCGTCGTTTCCAGAGCTCCACCTCCACCTCCACCTGTACCAGTACTTCCCACCGGCGGTGCTGTCGTCTACGACCAGGTCACTATTACTCGTATATTATGGAATTTACAAAATTACATATACGGTAGTGCAAGAGCTTCTGCTCCGACACCTATAGTACCGGTCGTTCCGGCTCCGACTGCGGCTCCGGCGGTTCAGACTTCGACCGATTCAGCTCCGCTACAGACTCCAGCACATCTGGCTACAGCACCTTCGGCTACAACACCGACGGATCCAGCACCGACTTCAAGAGTTCCTCTGTCTCAGGAGGATTTCGAAGACGCATTGCGAAATGTGCTGGGTAGCTACACCACCCGCCGCCTCCTCCGCCGCCGTCGACGTAGATATTGTTTGGAAACTGTTTGTATTTGGGAACAATTTAGAACATTTTTGGTATGTGCGTATTTGGAAACTGCTTGTAAACTTTTTGGTATGTGTGAAACTGTTTATATATCTGTATTGAAAACTGTTTATATGATTGTATATTGTGTGTGTAACTGTCAACATGGATGTGGAGTGCAGAAAACACAAATATAGACACACAAAATTGTATTTAGTGACGGGACAGCGACGGAACGGCGACGGAATATCTGGAAAATTGTTGTATAGCGACGGAAGAGCGACGGAATATCTGGAACATTCCGTCGCTAAGGTTCTAGAAAATATAGATTTAAAGTATAGTGACGGAATAGCGACATAACCGATTCGTCGCTACAAGCCTGTCCGATACCAACAGCGTATCGAAAATACTTTAGCGACGTACTTTTCCGTCGCTATACCATCTTAACATTAATCCTGGAATACGTCACGGACCCGTCGGTAGTTAGTCGGTAAAAGTAGCGACGAAATTTTCGTCGCTAATACGTCGCATTTTGTAATAAATAGCGTGTCGCTAAATCCGTCACTAATCAGTCGCTATTTTCGACAAACTAGCGACTGATTGAAATTAGCGACACGTGATTTCCCGACAAACCGTTTTCGTCGCTGATATGTCGCTATTTGGCTTTAGCGACGGAAAAATGACTTTTAGCGACGGATACCACCGTCGCTAAAAGCCTTTTTGTAGTGAATTGTACCTCCAAACCGACTTTCCTTACGTGACAGCTGACATGACATGTTGATATGACAGCTGACATAGCAAATTTTAAATTAAAATTAAAATTAACATTAACATTAACATAAAATTAACATAAAAATTAATGTTAACATTAACATTAAAATTAATATTAATATTAACACTAACAATAATATTAATATTAACATTAAAATCAACATTAAAATTAATATTAACATTAATTAATATTAATACTAATATTAAATTAATATTAATATTAACATTAAATTAACATGGACAAAATTGGGTAATTAACTTTTTGGGTTAAAATTTGTCATGTCATCGGCCATGTCAGATGACACATAATATTATTTAACATGCCATGTGTCACGATCCGATCCCAAATAATTGGGTCGACCCGGATCATGCCCAGCCTGTACCGTTGTTGAGACGGCGGCAGTAAGCTGTATCCACTATTGCAGGTAAACACAACAACAACTATATATTTGTCACAACTCAATATTCGGAAATTTAAAACTTTATTTAACATTTGAAAAGTACAACTGAAATTAGAAAGACTGAAATAAAATGCTGAATTCAAATTAACAAAATTCTAAAACAACAAATCTGGAAGCAGATAATCTAGCTAAGCGTTCGGTTCGTCGGCCTCAGGTCATGCGTCCTCCAATGGGGACTGGCAATACCACATGGTACAGAACTGGGTCATAATAACTGTTGTATAACAGCTCAGCATCCTCAAAATCTCTTAAAAATGTTATCTCCAGTCAGGAGGGAGCAAAGTACAATTCATGATAATCTAACAATTAAAACAATAATAGAGTTATGCACTTTTAAACAATTTGAAAATAACAGTTCTTCAGCAGTTAAAATATTATGATGTGAATAGGCAATGAATATGACCGGCTTGGGTTGTACAGTTGTATCCTATTGATACGATATGGCTTATCCCCGTGTGTATGAGGGGTAAGCTAATACAGTCATTATACTACTTTGGATGTGGTCATAATCATTACACTATTCCTCCAGTACCCAACAGTCAATCAGTCAATGCTCTCAGAGAGAGTTTCGTGTTGCATCGTGGTTTAAACTTGCAATAAAACGATTATTAAATAATTGTAAACTAACACAAAATGTACTTGCCTTTGTTTAGACTGGAAACGGTGTTGGTTCCAGAAAGATGCTAGGTTCGTCTCCGAGATCCTACAGTTGGAGAACTTGACTTAGAACCATTGTGAAACCAAGCTAGGTGTGCTAGTTGCAATCTCTAGTAGCAGGTCCTAGTCAGATTTTAAGTTTGTTTATCAAATCTACTGCTAACGGTTTACGATGCGTGCTACGTTGGTTCTCATTTAGTTGAATAGCCAGTTTCTGGTTTTACTTGGAAAAATTGACGTTACCGGTTAATTCGCAAAACTTTGTATTTTTATTATACATATAAAACTATATTTTCTTTCAATGATAAAACATGGGTTTTGTTAATTATAAATATTTTATTCAAGTTATTTTATCGTGAGAAATCCTTATTAATTTATACAAGATATTTAATAACCATTTATATAACTAAGCGCCTAATTACAAAGAAGATAAACCAACCAGAAAATAAAGGAAAAATCAACCAAGAAAATAATTGAAAAACCTAGACTACGCAATACAGGGGCACAGCTGACAGAATAGGAATCTGGGCTTATGCCCTTACAAACTTTACATAAATTAAAATAAGAAAAAATTAGTTAGCTCTGACTAATATCCTGTATTTTAAATATGGAAAACAAAAACTAAAAATAAAATAAATAAAATCTTAGGAGTCTCAGACTTGGTCCAATCTTCACTATTAGCTAATGCCTCAACGTCCGGGTAAAACCGGTTTCGTTTGTATTTCGCTAGGGCCCACGGATCGGTATGGTCGTCGCCCAAAAATCTATTTAAATAAATAATTTCCGAAAACCAATTTCAAATTTATTTCTAAAGTTTTATAAAAATTTGGGCTGTATTCCCTCTGTATTCAGGATAACCCAAAAACTGGGAAAATGTACCATAACGCCCAACACACATCCCAAATTCAGGGAAACACATTTATATAGAAATTATATATATATAAGACATTTCCGAAGCGGAATCAGAAAACCCGAAATAAAAATCGGGAATGCCAAAAATTCTGAAAACCCAAACCAAATACAGCAAGAAATCACAGAATGTTTTCGGAAACTCCGAAACAACGTCGTCCACCTAAAAAACCGAATTCCCGGGAAGGAATCGGGGACCAATCTCATCATTAACTACCAAAAATGGGACGGGACAAAGGAGTTATACCTTGGGTTGCTCGGCTAGAGCTCTCAGATGAAAATATAGAAAATAATCGCGGACAACAGCGAAATCGAGAGATCGGACAGTGCTGGACCGCGGAAATCTGAACCGCGGGAAGCACGGGAAACCCGGCGAGGAGGCGCTGTCGGATCGGGGAGCAGCCGAGTGGTTTCGGTCGGGGAGTCGCGGCCTAGGGCACACGCGGAGAGCGCGAGTCCCGATCGGCCGGGCGGAGTTGCTGCCGGAGGTGGGCGGCCCAGGGCGCGCGCGGGGAGGCGCTGCCGGCTGGTCGGGGGCGCTGGAGTGCAGGGCCGAGAGGGGGTGGCCGCGGGGCGGTGCTCGGGGCAGCAGGCCACGGGGGTCCGACGGGAAGTGGGCCGCCGGGAGGCGCACGGGTGATGCGCCGAGCGGGGTGGCCGGGGTCGGCCGCGGACGCTGGGGTCGGGGGCCACACGCTGGCGGTCGGTAGGGCAGCGGGTCGGTGGCTGGCCGGAGCTAGGCGCCAGAGAGATCGCGCGGGGAGGTCGGCTAGGGCATGGCTGGTGAGGGAGTGGGAAAAATCTCTCTGGAGAAAAATAGAGAAAGAGAGGAGTGAGGAAAGAGTGAGAGAGTGGTGAGTTCTTTTAAGAGTGAGGGAAAAAGAAGTGTGCTGGTGTTGTGGGGAAAGTGGGGGGGAGTGGTGATATAAGGAGGGAGTCGGTTTTCCATGTGTGGTGTAGAGAGAAAGAAGGGGACTCCTTCCAACGTGGAGGGGGGCCAAGTCAGGGGGTTTGAAATAGTAAATAGGTTTTAGTTATTATAAATATTTTTTTTTCTTATTACTAATATAAATAATCAGGATTTTAGAAGAAGTAGAAATGAATAGGTTCGAGCTGGGACCGGGACCGGAAACCAGGTTTAGGACGGGCTAACAATCAAAAATCCATGTTACTAATATTTTGAAAATAATTTCAATTCCCGAAATAATAATAATAAAATAATAATGCTACAAACAATAATAATCACCAATAATAATTAGCTAAACCCAGAAAGCGGATTTCACACCATGTCAGCTGCCACATAAGGAGGAATGTATTAGAGGAACAATTTGAAGGTACGGATAGCATTACTCATATATATATATATATATATATATATATATATATATATATATATATATATATATATATATATAGGAGAAAAAAATATATATATATATATATATATATATATATATATATAGGAAAATTCTTCAATACATCCCATGTAAAAATTTGTATCGATACATCTCAAATCTGAATCATTGAATGTTGATCCAATGGTTTAGAAAAGGATGTATCGATACATCCCAAATCTGGACCATTGGATGTTGATCCAATGGTTCAGATTGAATAATAGAGTAGAAACATCATTTAATGCTGATTTTGACTTTTAACCTCTTGGTAACTTGCTTTAGCAGGTCATTCTTTACTTTAATTTTTTCAATGAACACCCTAAATTAACTCATATTTACTCTCTTTCGTCCATCCAATTTAATATTTTGTGCATCAACGTATAAATTTTGTATTTTTTTTTGTTACAGGCTGTGGTATTGGTGGTGGTGGTGGAAAGAGAAACGGAGATGAAGAAGGAAATAAGAATCGATCCGGATCGCGTCGAACGTCGTTGAGCCCTCATAGAACAACGAAGAGTACCAGTGGCGTCGAGAAGAATCGGTCCGGTTCGCGTCGGACGTCGTCGAGACCTCCTCGAACAAGGAGAAGTACCAGCGGTGCCGCTCTAATTTTATTGTCCATGCCATTATCAAAAAATTTATTTTTCATCTAAAAATTTAATATTTTGTTAATAAAGCTACATGTCATGGTGGTGGTGGTGAACTGAGGAAACCTACATCTGAGGTCGGGCAGATCATCTGCTCACATATTTAAAAAAAATCTATATTGATCTGACGAAATATTTTTTACTTTTCTAATGTTAATATTTTCTGAGAGATTTTTTTGTATTGTGACATTTTGTCATATTAACCATCTTTATAATATTTACAGTATTTTTTAAACCATATCATTTACCAAAGTATATTCGAATTTTTACGTTAACAAAGTATGATACATTTTGGACGGAGAATGGACATTCTCCTTCTTTTAACACGGAGAATGGCCATTCTCCGTTCTTTTAACGTGGAGAATGGTCATCCTCCTGCTTTTAACTTGGAGAATGACCCTTCTCCGTGCTTTTAACACGAAGAATGGCCACTCTCTGTGCTTTTAACAAAGTATGGTACATTTAGGACGGGAAATGTTCAATATTTTGTCATATTAACAATCTTTCTAATATTTACAGTATTTTTAAAAAAAATATCATTTACCAAAGTATATTCGAATTTTTACGTTAACAAAGTATGGTACATTTTGGACGGAGAATGGTCATTCTCCTTGCTTTTAACACGGAGAATGGCCATTCTCCGTTCTTTTAACATGAAGAATGACCATTCTCCTTGCTTTTAAAACGGAGAATGACCATTCTCCATTCTTTTAACATGGAGAATGGTCATTCTCCGTGCTTTTAACACGGAGAATGGCCATTCTCCATGCTTTTAAAACGGAGAATGGACACTCTCTGTACTTTTAACAAAGTATGGTACATTTAGGATGGGAAATGTTCAAGTATCTCATATTTTTTTCACCAAATATTTACAGTATTTTTAATATCATTTACCAAAGTATATTCATTTAACATTAAATCATGTTTAAGAAAATCTGAATATCATTTTATCAGGCTTCCACTGTATGACTGTACAAAATTGCTTGCGAGTGTTTGAATATAATTAACCTATTATCCAAGAGAATTTTTCTTACATTACATACTTTACTTCAGCAACAACAAGGGATGAACAGGCAGGATTACATTATGCATTATACTGGCATCAAATTCATACTGACGGCATCGATGTACTGATTATTTACAGAAAGCAAAATACATTACAATCAAATAAAGTTTTAGTAATCCCAGGAATGCATCCGTAATGAGGCCATCTGTAAACCCTAGGAATGCACCCAGGACTCATGAAATCTGTGAAGGGCATCTGCAAATCAAAGGAATACACCAAAAGATCAAAATTATCTGCGAAGGCCAACTGCAAATCAAATAAACGCTTCAACCAAAAAATTATAATCAAATTAAGTATACTTCATTCCAAGTCCAATAAACTGCATAATCCACGTTACAGTAATCTGTCCAATCCACGTTAGTAATTTAATATAGAACCTGCATAATTCACAATACAATAATCCAAACAAATATCAGACATACTCTAAATTCAAGATCGTATTACATTTTCTAAACAAATTATGAACCATGCACCGCAACAGTGCTTAGTACAAGCAAAAAGTTTAGTCTTACAATATTTCAAACACAAAAATTATTTTGACCGCCAAGACCAACAAATATTCAGAACCGTATTAAAATTCAAATATTACTTTCAAATTGAAATAAAAGCTTCAAAACTCAAAAGATGAATCTTCATCTCCATCTTCTTCTTCTTCTTCTTTTTTCCTTCTTCTTCCTCAAAATATCCTTCACCTACACCTTGAGGGACGGAATAAGAAAAATTATAGTCAGTATGGACTCACTGTATATGTAGAAATGACATCCAAAAATATAAATAGAAGTATCAAAGTGAGGGATAGCATTAGAGTGTCAATGTGCACAGTGTGTATTTTTACATAAGAGTTTGGGCTAGCCTCATTTACCTTCTTCACGAGGAAAAAAAATCTTATTCTTGGTCAGCAAATTCAACCTCTATCTGGTTAATCTTATCCAGAATCAATTTCTGGTTGTCGGATATAGTCTTCATCTCTTTGAAGACATTCTTAAAGTTTACAGCAACAAAATTCTATAGATCATCAACCCTGTCCTTAGTATTTTGGATTTCATAAGTTGATGGTTTGCTTGCAGCTGCTGCCCATTTTCTAAACATTCGAGTGAAGGTTAGTTTTCTCATGGGACCTTTGTTTTTAATATAAACATCCCCTGCTAAGCTTGGGACAGAATGTTTATTAGCCATTGAGCATACAAATCCTCCGAAAAGGAGAGCTATCCTTGCAGTTGGTTTTTTCACGAGATGCATCATTCTACTGAACATGTAAGAACCTATATCCATCCCTTGTTTTCTTTCCCATATAATAAAGAAATTTTACTCTCTCGGAATGGATGGAAAACCCATGTCCAGTAGGGTTGAGTGTTTAAGATACGTAGGCATGCAACAATTTATACAAAGTTTTTAATTGATCTTTGTATACATTTTGAGGGGTCTTGACACCCACTGATACACCTGTAATCTCATGAATTGCATCCCTCATGGAAATATTATCAATATCTTTTATATCAAACTCAGGAACTGGATCAAATCTATAAAATTCGTTGATGACAGCAGCATTTACCCTAATCAGTTTTCCTCACAGAAATACCTGTTGTTGATCCTCTTTTTTTTCTTTAATTTCAGCCAGAAGATTTGAGTAAAATTCTCTTACTATTGTTTGGAAGATTTTTTCAAGACAGGATTTGTTCAGTTTCTCTAACTGATAGAATTTCAATATATCCAGAAAAGCTTTGTCTTCTACATCATCCATCTTAATTGATCTTTCAGGCATAACAATATTTTTCTTGAAATTTTTATTGTAAATCTTCTTAGATTTAGAGTCTTTAAATTTTTTACCTCATCTCCATCCTGGGACTTATTTGATGATTGTACTTCCTCTTCATTTTCTTCTTCTGATGAGGATTCAAAATCCTCAGAGTACGCTGATGACTCTGTATCCGTTGCCACCTTAGCCTTCGCTTGAGTACGCCTTCAATCTCATAAGTTGAGTCTTCCGACGACTCTGTATCGAAGATAAATTTTTCGGTCTCTGTATCGAAGATTATGGTATCTGCCGTAGCCGCTGCTTCCGCCTCTGCCCTTTCGGGCTCTGCCCTTTCTGCCTCTGCCCTAGCGACCATAATCTTGGCTTTTGCCGCCCTTGCATGTTCTTCCATTCGGGCCTGTATCGCATCCCTTTGTGGATTTTTCCCCTTCGGAGATGGTCGTTGTTTCTTCGGCGGCATTTTGATAAGAAGAGAGTTTGGGAGAAGGAAGAGGGTTTGAGAGAAGAAGAGGAAAAATTCGACCGTCTTATATGACCTTGGGAAGTGAAAAAAATTAGAATAGTTTTGAGTGTTAAATTTTATGAGAGCACCAACTTTTGGGATTCTGAGACCCAAATTTTAAAAACTACTTTCCAAAATTAAATTTATTACTATTATATATCCACGTGAAATAACTACATAAAATTTAAGCATGCGAAGTTTTAAAGGTGTTCCGTATAAATTATTGAAAAATTTGGCATAAAAAACATGGTGGAAACATGTTTAATTAACAAAATTTGACAACATATTTAATAATGTGAAGTTTCTAATCTCAATATTTCTATTTTTTGAATATTTGATTGAATTTTTGAACATATTTTTTTGCATTGAGCCGATCTATACTCGTATTTTTGTCATCCCGAATTTTTCCCGTTTGACGACTTGGTAACAAGACTATGTACTTGAAAAGAGTAAAATTAAAACACTCAAAGTTGCCCTCTAGTTTACTTTGTAATCATATTTAAGATGGATTTGACGGCAAGAACTTGACGCTGGCAGCATAATCAATTCTATGACGTTACAAGTCATTGATGGAGATATCGTCGCAGATATATGGATTTGACTTAACAAGATTTGTTAATTAAAAAATAGATATAATAGTTAGTCGCTTGCAGCCGAAACCAAATTGAGTTAACAAAATATTAGATTGCATTAAATCTCAGCTTCTTCGCCGGAACATTCTCCGACAAAGGATACAAGAGGAGAAAAAAAACTGTAAAAAACTTTTTTAAAAAAGAAGAGGTCTATGTAGACCCCTCACTAGCCCCGCGGAGGACCTCTGCAAAGTCCTGCAAGGTGCGCAAACCCGCCCTATGGCACAAGCAGCGTAACTCTTCCCTCTTCTCCAGAGAATCTCATTCCTCCGGAGTGATTGGCAACAGGTCAAAGGTTGGGCGCCGGATCAAGAGGTCGAGCGATGACCTCCAGTGACAACCCACAGGAGGTCAGGAAGTCCGCAGCCTCTGCCATCCAGTCATGGGCCGGAGGCGGCACAGAGGGTGCTCCATGCGGAGAGGCTAGACGACGACGGGAATAAGACTCTGGCCATGGTTCCCAACCAGATGATCTTTTTGGAGCCATGTTAAATGTGCAACCTACTCAAATGAATGGAGACCCCTATATATATATATATATATATATATATATATATATATATATATATACACGTTCCTAATCGACTCTTCTTATTCCTTATTGGAAGTTGGGGATATATATTCAATGACCTCCAGTGACTCTTCTTATTCCAAGCTTAGTTGATTGTGTTATTTGGCTTTTACATGGAAGGCCTAGGTTCGAGTCTGGTGTGTGGGTTCTGTAGAATTTTTCTATTGTTATCATTTTTGGGGTGCTATTATATGCTTTTAACTTAGTATGGAACAATTTGGGACGGGTAATGGCCATTCTCCGTGCTTCTAACACGGAGAATGTCCATTCTCCGTGCTTCTAACGTGGAGAATGGCCATTCCCGTGCTTCTAACACGGAGAATGGCCATTCTTCGTGCTTCTAACACGGAGAATGGCCATTCTCCGTGCTTATAACACCGAGAATGGCCATTCTCCGAAAAAGATACCAATTTTTTCGTATCTTCTTCGGGCCACTCTGCTTGTATAAATGTCTATCGATCACCGTTAATTATGGTGAATGACACTGATACCGTAAATATGAGTGGAATTTGCACCGCCAAAATTTATCTTGAAGAAGGTAAAAGTCATCACTGTGTGGGGAAATGTCGAAATCTCTTGGATATGATTATACTGAGATGTTGTATTAATGTTAAGATACTGATATCATATCTTCCACTATATAATGAGGTTTCAAAACGGCTCAAAAGTGAGTCGTCTTAGCAGTCATTATATCACAGTCCATTTTATTTTAAAAAATTAATACTGTAAAAAAATGTTGAAAAAAGTAAAATTTTGTCAAAATGGAGAATCGAACTCAACCAAACAAGAAAAATACCTTGCACCTTAACCAAATGAGTTAGAAGCAAATTTAACTATAATTGGATAAAATTCTTATTATACATTTTTATTCGTGCAAAGCACGTACATTTACTAGTAAATATGAAAAGTAGAAAGAAATGCATTCATACATGCTAATGTCAGAAGAACCATTCACCCCAGGACTGATTGATGAGATCTAAATCACTATACATCTCGTATCTACGTTCCCCTGGGATTACATCATCAAAGGGTCGTTTAAACGTCTGTACTAAATCACAAATTTTCCTGAGATCGTCGTTGAAGTGCACGTTGAAGCACCCACGTATGTCGAGCACGCGAAGACCCTTGCAGTTGCATATGATATGTCGCAGCGTGTCTCCATTGAACATGCCTGAGCCCATCTCTAGGTGCTCGAGACACGACATCGAATCAGCCACGGCCTTTCCCTCCGTCTCGTTCGACGTGTTCAGCACGAATCTATTCCTGACCATGAAATATGGAGGGGGCATGTTCCTCCTCAGCTTGACCAGACGGTGACAATACTTGCCGGCAGAAAATATTCCGTCGACATGATATAGAGGCAGTAGCTAATGTCGAGTTCTTCCAGCACCGGGAGAAACTCCAAGTGTCTCACGAAAGTTTCATCACTCACGTCGCACTTCGGAATGCGCAGCACCCTTAGAAATTTCCCACTGTATTATAAAAAGGAAAAAAACATCAATAGAAATTAACAAAGTATACGTAAAATTTTGTAATAGAAAAAATAAAGTATTAGAATAAGACAAAATAAAATTTTGCACGGGCCTTAAACATGCAAAAGGAAAGGTTGCTTCGTCGAGCTTGTACGCGAAGAAGGACATTAGATATCCCCCACTGCGAGCCACGAGCTTCTTTACAGTCAAACTAATCTTAACGGTTCGCTGGGTCCTCCGGCACCACTGTTCCAAGTCCATATTGGACCAATAGTCTAAGGGACCGTTGAACGCCTTCCACCACGAACGGTAAACTGGGATCACGTTGCACATTACCTCGTCCGCCAGCATCCCCGACAGTACCAGTATCATCGAGAGAATCTCCATAGCGATGACGGCACATCCGCTACAGTTGATCTTGCTCTTGCTCCTCTCCATTGCGACTCTTCTTCTTCTCTCCTTTGTTTCTCTCTAGTCGGATGGGTTCTTTTCTTTGGAAAAGGCTATTTAACCCACTCGTTTCGGGGGTGTAACCCGCTCGTGGAGGGGTACGACCGAACAAGGAAAAGACTATTTGGAAATAACGGTAATGCCACTGTATTAATATTAGTTTCAATTATACTATAAATTTTAAATTAACAGAAATACTACTGTAGATTTAATATTAATGCTAGTTCCAATAATATTGTAGATTGTAAATAAAAGAATAGAATTTTAAATTTAACTACTTTTAAGTTGTGAATTAAATCTAAGTTTAAATATTAAATCAAAAACTAATTTAAATTTTAGTATTAATATTAGTTTCAATAATATTATAAATTTTAAATTAACAGAAATGCCACTATATTAGAAACCTAGCTTGTCACGTCCCGCACTCGTAGGAGCGATCGTCCTCGCTAAGACGTGATGCCACGTGAGCCTAGATTGCGCTCACGCAAGACAGGTCCATAACGGCCGATTACATGCTAAGCGACGAGGTCGTCGCACAGAAGTCCCAAGCAGAAATATTAAATAACAACAGCGAAAAATTAAATGCAAAACACAAGTCATTCAAAATGCTCTTTATTAATATTGAAACAAAGATTATAATTGTGGCTCGAGGCCAAGATTACAATCACTCAAGCTCACTCTTCTCATATTACAAGCCACTCTGCTCTCTCTCATCTCTCAATAAAATTTGAGTAGACCAGCGGAAGCTTCGGATAGGCGATGTCCATACATTATGTCTCGTATAAGTCCAGTCTTCAATGTGCCTACACGCCTCGAAATGCCAAGGAACTCCACGCCTTAACGCATCCAAGCGAGCTCCGCCCCGAGCAAGCAGGTACCTATCACCTGCACATGAAACTGGTGGGGTATCAGTACTCAACTGTACTGGTGGAGTGAGCTCCTCACCCACCCATACAGAACCAACACGTTACTTTACTTTTGTGCAATATAGTCCCCTTGTGATTGTTTTTATAGTCTTTCTTTAGGATCAATTTTAATATTAAGACGTAGACATCTTGGTCTATTTGTGTCTAGACCGCTCGTCGGGCTAACGCACCGATAACTTCCTTATCCTTGCCTCTAGACCATTCCCGTGTTTGTAACGTCAACTTATCGACTTGTAACATGGACAATTGATCGTCATCATGTGACAGATTTCTTGCTCCCCCATGCCACTGATCTTCGATCTCTCGAACTGCTTTGCATCTTCCTTCGTCTCCAGCTCCTCGACCGTCACGTCGACGCTAGCAGTCATGCGTAGCACCTCTTGCACTACTGGGATCAGCCTCACCGCAAGTCTCAGCTGCCTGTCCCTGACTTCTATCTTCTACCGGAAAGTGTTAACATTCTGACGAGCTTCTTCATCCTTGGCCGTCGATGACCCATAGCTCCCCCTGAACTGTGTGAATAATGATGCTCCCGCCTCAGATTGAGTTTGCTGCAAACCTTGATCTACTTCCTGGCTTCGAACTGCTGAAACCGATATCGTACTGTGAAACCGTAGAGCAACCCCCACCTGGAGACCAACCAGCTGTCATGGGACCGACAGACTGATCATCAATCTTTGCAACTTACCACCATCCGTTGATTTGTTTCGACGAACCGAATCCTCTGTATCCCTCAAAGCACCTAGAAGCTCCTCCTCAGCAAGTTCTCGACGATCCACCTCCTGTCGAGCACCCCTTGAGCCTCCATCCGGTGTCTGTGGCCTACCTGTACAGCTCAGCAGCTTAAGCTTGTACATGCCACAACACAAGTCTCTCCGAGCCAGCTGTTGGGAACCCTTCACAAGCATCCAATCTTTGTCCCCAAATAGACTGCGACAGCCATCATTTGCCAGCCTCCCTACCGAAACCAAGTTGTAGCGCAAACTCGATATATGGTGCACACCCTTGAGAATGAGCTTCTCACCGAGCTCCGTTGTCAAGTACACATTACCGATGCCTACAACTGCAGCTGTCCCCTTGTCGTCCATCTTCACATGTCCAAACCTACCGCTGACCTACAGTCCCGACATGTTTACAGTGTTTTCATTGCCTAAGTCATACTTTATATGACGAGCCTTGAGATCGTGGGACTAGGTGACTTGACAATCGCAGACAACGGGGGATAGTGCTTGTTATGACTTCGATAGGCCAACAAAACTCTTGGCTAATGTGTTCGTGCAATGACTTGACAAGCAAGGGCTACATCAAGCCTTGCATCGAGGGAACGTGCTGTGCACGCGTTCGACTTGAACAATCAAGTTCTTTAGGTGCCTAGACTTAAGCCACAAGCCGTACAATACGACTTAAACTACGGGACAAGCGAATGTTAATATTAATTCTAGTTCCAATAATATTATACATTTTAAATAAAAAAGAATAGAATTTTAACTTTAACTAGTTTTAAGTTGTGAATTTAAATCTAAGTTTAAATGTTAAATCAAAAACTAATTTAAATTTTAGTATTAATATTAGTTTCAATAATATTATAAATTTTAAATTAACAGGAATGCCACGGTATTAGAAATCTAGCTGATGTCACGTTGCTCGGGCTCGGTTAGTGTTCATCTAAACTCGTACGTGAGAACTAGTTATTAGTAATAAAAATTAAAAATTGAATTTTAACTTTAATTATTTTTCAATTGCGAATTTAAAACTAGTTATTAGTAAAATGAGCTATTGAACTAAAATCTAGTCGAGCTCGATCCTTTCTCTTTATCCTATCTCCCACTCTCTCTCTCTCTCTCTCTCTCTCTCTCTCTCTCTCTCTGGTTCTCTCTCACAGATTGTGTTCACTAATACCATATCATTAGAAATAATTACACAACAGTAAACGTAACATTAAATGCTGCTGCATGCTTTATCCTACACAATTTAATAATACATGTACACAGAAGACGAGAAGGTTGTGCTGTTGGAAGTTGTTTCTTTAAAATTATGCTTGCTTTTAGGATCACTCAAGCATTTTTATGAGCCAATAGAAGAGGGCCACATGGCGGAGGTACAAGGAAGATGAGAAGGTTGTGTTGTTGGAAGTTGTTTCTTTCTGAATAATACTATTTGTACCTCCAAATTGTACCTTCAAACTGCCCCTCCTTACGTGACAACTGATGTGATATGTTGATGTGGCAGCTGACGTGGCAAATATTAAAATTAACATTAAAATTAATGTTAACATTAACATTAAAATTAAAATTAAAATTAATATTATCGTTAACATTAACAATAATATTAATATTAATATTAACATTAACATTAATATTAATATTAATATTAACATTAACATTAATTAATATTAACATTTAATTAATATTAATATTAATGTTAAATAAATATGGACAAAATTAGGTAATTAACTTTTTGGGTTAAAATTTCATGTCACCGGTCATGTCAGATGACACACAATATTATTTAACATGCCACATCACCTGCCACATAAGGAGGGATATATTGGAGGGACAATTTGGAGGTACGAATAGCATTACTCTTTCTTTTTGTATTGTTTCTTGTCCTTCGTTTCTTCTGTTGGTTTCTAACACACTCTATTTTTTTCAATGACAATGTCACATGGAGAAACTGATCGTCATGTGGAAGAATTAGTTGATGAAGAAAGCTTCGCTTCAAGAGCAGTGTCAGATGATTTGGATGATGAGCAATATTTGTAAGCTGTTAACTTAGGAGACAATAAAGAACAAGAGGAAGAAAACAACAGAGGAATGCATCATAACGATGATGATGACATCAACGCAAACAACGAAATGTTATTTCGCATCACCCTTTCTAATGGATTTAAGAAATGCATTATATTTTTACATTGATTTCTCGTACTTATTTTGTTTACTTATATTCTTAGGGACGATGGTGAATCTCCATTAAATTTCGATGCAGCGATGATAAAAAAATTTTGCAGTCTGCAAACATTAACAAAGACCCAAGGGATCTCTTAGATGAAGATATTGTTGGCTTACAGTTCAACTCTATTGAAGAAGCAGAAACATTCTACCGGATATTTTCAAAAGCAGTTGGTTTCAGTATTAGAAAGAACGAAGTAAAGAAAAACAAATCTGGGATGGTGATGGTCCGTAGTTGGTGTTGTTCGAATGCGGGATTCTTACAGAAGAAATACAATGAAGCTCCTAACAGGGTTCGTGAGCCAAGAAGTGAAAGCAGAAATGGTTGTAAAGCAATTTTTCGTATTGGGTACACCAATTCTACAAAACTGTGGGTTTTCAAAAAAATTCAAGTACATCACAACCATAATCTGGCGAATAATTTTGAAACAGTTTTTTTGAGATCCCATCATAAGATATCACCCGCATAATTGGAACAAGCTAAGCTTATAAAGCAATCAGGGATGGGGACTGAAGATATATGGAATTTACTTGTCCACCAGAAAGGTGGCTGGGATAAGGTTGGATGGACGAAAAAAGATTTATACAACGCTTTAGCTAAAGATAGTAGAGCACTAGACGATGTTGATGCTACGACCACACTTATATTTCTTTAATCTAAGGAGGGCATTGACCCAAATTTATTCTACGCGTACAAGGTAGACGAAGATTTCAGATTGACCCATCTCTTTTGGGCTGACGGTGCATGTCGATTCGATTACAAATTATTTAGAGATTCACTGGCATTTGATTCTATATATAAAATAAATAGAACTCAAATGCAATTGGTGGTTCTAGTAGGTACAAATAATCATGCAATGACTTGTGTGTTTGGGTTTGCAATGATCCATAATGAGACTGCAGAGACATATTCTTGGGTTGTAGAAAAATTCCAAGAGTGTATGAATGGCAAATTACTAGTGACAGTTCTCACGGATGGTTGCAGATCCATGAATAAAGCAATTGAGGATTTAATGCCTAGCGTAGTTCATCGAACGTGCTCATGGCATATCCTAAACAATTCAGCCAAACATGTACATCGAGATGGTTTTGCAAATGAATTGAGTATTCTGATTAAAAGATACATCGCACACTTGCTACTTTACTTTGAAGTATGTTGTTGTTAAAATATTAAAACTTTAGTTACTGTCCATATTTTCTAAACAGGTACTATTCAGTCGAAGAATTTGAAAACCGTTGACAGCAGATGCTAAGCGATTATAATGTAGAGAACAATGAGTGGATCACTGTATTGTACAGAACGAGGGAGCGATGGGCGGACACATTCCTACGTGGAAATTATTTTGGTGGTTCAACTGCAACAAATAGATGTGAATATATGAACGCATTTCTGAAAAGATTTTTGAATGAGAAGCTGCCACTATGGAAGGCCCTTCAAAATTATGACCACGGTTTGGCGCCTTACGTTACGGCCAGATAAGTAAGCAAACTAGCATGGCCGAAATAGAAGATAAATTTGTCGCAATTTACACTAAAACAGTGTTTATAGAGGTAAGGAAGGAAATCACACGTTCCGATACATATACTGTTCTCCACCATCACATCATAAGAGAGGCAGAAGTTTACACTATTCAAAAATATATGTCGTCAAACAGTATCAACCGGAAGGTTACATTTGATCGGACCGACAACATCATAAACTGTGACTGCTTGTGGATGGAGACCAAGGGGATTCCTTGTAGGCATATTTTTTTCAACAATGAAGAGATTGCAATTGGGAGATATTCCAAAGAACTTGACAAAAACTCGTTGGCTCAAGGATTGCAAAGAGAGTTATCTCTCCGGACCTGGCGCAGAAAGAAGATTCATCCACCCAGACAGTATTGAGAGCAGAAGGTATTGTGGTATTAATGAACACGTTAATCTATTTACGTATTATTGTAAAAAATAAAGCAAAATTCAAGAGAAGGAAACGGAGTTGATGTCATATGTTCTGATGGAGTTGAAAAAAATGGTGACCGATATTGATGAAGATGAAGAAATGGTAGCTGATGCAGTTCATGGAGTGCATGAATCTTTTAAAGATCCAAATCCGGTAGTAACAAAAGAAAGGCCTTCTTAAGGGAAATCAAGCCAGCCTAAAGTAAGTCCGACTATCCAGAAGCCTAGAATTTGTAGAGTTTGTAGAAAATTGGGTCACGATTTTCGTAATTGTAAAGTACGAAAGCGAGATAGCGACAAAGAGCAAATGGAATCAAATGAACCGTCATTGGCTTAATTATCAACTTTTTTTTACAATTCTCCGTAAATTTAACAAGGAAAACGGTAACTCTCAGTCAATTTTAACACGGAGGATGGTAATTATCCGTCAATTTAACAAGAGGAATGGTCATTCTCCGTCCTTTTTGTAGTGCCCCGTCCCGCTCAGTCAATCGGAGGAATCGAAACGCCAACGGCGTTCGGTCTTAGCCTTAAAACGGCTGCTCGAAGACATCGCTCGGTCGAGACGACCGCTCGCTCAGGTGGGGTAGTTTCGGTAAACTTGCCTCATCCTAGCCTTCACATAATAATTTGCATATTTTTAACTTGCACAAGTATGTAGAAGCATGGAATTTCAGAAAGCCCATGCGCCAGACTACATACGCCAGAGCTCGGACAAAGTACTTCACAGCAAAAACAACAAATATAGACATTGAAAAAGGACCTTTTATTTAACATATGAAAGTCTATTACATGTCTAAGAAAAGATTGTACAAAGGAGAATTTCTACAAAGAAAAGATCCTAAATCTACAGCCAGCAATCACCATGCGCCCTCAAGCAGGCGCAGCAATCACCATGCGCCCTCAGTTAGGCGCATCCTACCATACGCCCTCAGTAAGGCGCATCCTTTTCAGCAGCTCAGTTATGTGCATCCCAGTTATGTACATCCCTTCAGCAGCCCAGTTATGTGCCGCTCTTCCAGCCAGGCTCACCGCCGTCAAAATGCTTCGACTAATGAAGCATTTATTGAGCAGAACGAGGGTGGCAATCAACCCTCTAGTCGAGGAAGAGAAGAGCACCGCAAGCCAACCTGTGGCCAGGGGAGGCTTTGAAAGAGCCTCCAAAGGCGAAGGAAGACCGTAATCGAAACTACGGCTAAAGGAGCAGCTTTCAAACCCAACAGAGTGGGCAACACCCACTTTGAAGGAAGAAAGAGCCCCCAAAGCCACAGCACCGCAATTCCGATCTACGGCTCTTCCTGCACAACGAAGACAAGGCCCGAGCGTCCCTATCTTTGGATGCAACAGGCACCTTCCACCTGCCTCGGAAGCCCTCGACTCCGACTTTTGGATGTAACAGTCACCTTCAAGTGCATTAATGAAGACATGGCGTCGCATCTTCACCCTCGGGAGCACTTCGTCAACAGAATGCACTCGAGTACACAAGTTCATGTCGGAAGTACGTGAGAGAACGAGAAGCAAACCCTCTCTCCATGCCACTATTTATAGGCCGGGCAAATCAAACCCATGCGCCAAGTGGATGGCTCTCCGAATTCCGTGCAATGAATTTGCATTTAATGGATGAACCGGACGCTTCGAATTCAGCCAAATCAAAATGGCTATTTTAAGCACTCGAAGAACGTAACAGTCGCTGCATTAAAGAACGTGTCACGAAGCGGATACGCCGGCCATCCCGTGCATCTTCAACATCAAGTGCATCAACACAGACGCGCCCATCAGCATCAAGCGCATCAGCACAGACGTTCCCTTGTACCAAGCACATCACAGAGGATGCGCCCTCATGTGTCCTCATATGCCTAGTGGAATGCCAATCGGCGTGCCCACTCAGCTGTCCATCGAATGTCAGAAACATTAAATGCTGAGCTGACAGAGTTGGCAGTACACCTCCCAAAGCCTGAACAGTTGACAACTTTTTCAGAAGACGAAGCGTCGGCAACGTCAGCATCATTATTACCTTTACTCCGACGGCTACTGCCACGTGGCCACCCAACCACTCGCATGCGCCTCCGCAGTCATGCGTCCAAATCTGCATGCGTCTCAAAAGTCATGCGCCTCAGACATTTCACCGATCCCTAAAGACAGAAGGAAAGTCTCCATTTGAAGCTCTGCATGCGCCTCAAAAGTCATGCGTCCAGAATGGTTCGTGACTCCTAAAGGCTTCGAGCCAAAGTCTCCTCATGCGCCCAATCCTAGGCGCATCTCACCAGATCATTCCCCCCATCAAAATTCGAGATCTCCGAGCCATGAGTCGACAACATGTGTCCTTTGACTCAACTCACCCAAGATTTCAGCAACAGAAAGATCTTCTCCTCTGCTACGTGCCGGCTCACAACAGTAGTATGAATAATTCAACCCCTTGATCAGGGCACATCGTCCATGCGCCTCCATCAGCAATCACCGCGTGGCATCCCCACGTACAGGCGTATCCTACATGTGCGCATGAGCAGCCAGCCTGCAAACCTATAAATAGAAGGATCATTTCCTTCATATACACACACAAAACGATCCTACGTACAAAAAGCGAAGGAACACACCACCAGAGAGGCAGATACAGACACTCAATGTCTTCCTCCTCTCAGCAAGCTCCAGCACCCAGAGCAATCCAAACCTTCAGAGAACCGATAACCGTCGTCAGATCGTCAACGGAGTCAATGTATTACCACTCACTCCATCGGCACAAGGGACCCAGATAAATAAAAGTGTACTCCTAGGACTACATCTAAGTCCTATATTGTAACACTGTTCTGTTTGTATTAAAATTTGCAATAAAAGAATTTTAATGGCAAACAAAGTAGGTTTGGTAATAAAAGAGACGAATCCACATAGATAAGAGAATAATCCCGACGGGTCGAATTGAGTTAGAATATGAAAAGGTCCAACGGTCGGCTTAGAATTGGTGCACAGTGTGCTTTGAAAATGACACTCGATCCTTCGTCCCGTGGCTTGGGAGAAGGAAATTTGGGTTGAGTTGGCGAAGTTATGAATGTAGCCTAAGTCATAGGCGTCGCCCGCATAAATGCTTCATAAAGCACGCACGGTCCCATCGTCCAAGGCTTGGCATAGCCTTGGCTTGCCCTGTGAAGTTAAGTTGCATTGCACGGCTTATGACATAAGTCTAGGTACCCAAATGACTTGGTCGTTCAGAAGTCGAACGCATGCGCGGCACATTTCCGCAATGCGAGGCTTGACGCAGCCTTTGTTCGTCGTGTCGTTGTGTGTTTAAGTCAGGCAAGTTATGTTAGGCTATCGGAGTGGTAGCAAGCACAGTCCTATGAGTTCTACGGTTGGGTATAACCATATAGTCCTATGGTCTCAAGGCCCATCATATAAAGTATGACTTGGGCGATAGCGTCGCGTAGAACGTAAGTCGGTTTAAGGTACGATGCACGGACTTAGTGTTTAAGGCATGAACCACGGTTGATTTAAATGAGTTTTAGATAAAGGACTATCGAATAGGCATTCATGAGTTGAATGAAATGATATGGTAACATGGAAAGAATGCTTGCGACCGTGGGTCGTCGAGGGGTCTCAAATGATAGAAGTCTTGATATTGGTTTTGAAAGAGAGGATAACACTGAAAGAAGTATGACTGTATGAGACGTCAGTTTGAGTCGAGTCTTGCATGGTCATTGGACAACTTGTCGACAAGGGCGATTTGTTTCCTCGGACGACAACCCGGGGCCACGGGACCGTTCCGGCCTAGGAGGAAACCGAGGGTGAATGTGGGCGGGATAGCAGAGCCGAAAGGTAAGTATTCGGTGGACGCTCATCGGGGCAAGCTACTTGCGATGACCGATCCATCTTATACCAGCTATGTGTCCAGAATAGCTTGTCATGCTAGTGACCTCATATAGATGAGTCGGCACGGGCGGCAATTCGCGAGTGTGCCTTTGGATTGAGTTGAGTTGAATGTGTGTACAGTTAGAACACAATGTCTGGATTTAAGATTTGGTTGCAGCGTAAGCGACGTGCTTCGGCACGAGATGTGGCGTCGAGTCTTATGTTGTCGGCATATAAGTTATATAGTTATGATTGAGTTATCTTAAGTTTAAGTCAGCAGATGCCACAAGGCAAAGTCAGTCGAGTGACACAGGTAGAAGCTCGTGGCGCGGAGCTCGCTTAGATGCATCGAGGCACGGATTTTCTTGGCGATTCGATGCGTGTGGCCGCATGGAGTCAAGACTTATACGGGACATAATGTATGGACGTCGCCTTCCAAAGCATCCGCTGGCTCAAGACTTGTATTGAGAGATGAGAGAGAACTGAGTGATTTGTAATGTGAGAGGAGTGAGCTTGAGTGACTTGTAATCTTGGCCTAGCGTCCCATTGTAACCTTTGTTTCAATATCAATAAAGAGCTTCTTTTGAGTAACTTGTGTTTTGTTCTAATTTTTGTTGCTATTATTCAATGTCTCTGCTTGGGACTTCTATGCGACGACCCCGTCGGAACCGCTGAAATTGGTCGTTATGGAACCCGCCTTGCACGAGCGCAATCTAGGCTCATACGGCATCACTTCTTAGCGAGGACGATCGCTCCTACGGGAGCGGGACGTGACATAATGGTATCAGAGCACGGCTTTACGTCCTTGGACTATCGAGTGAACTCTTTAACCCCGATGTTCCACAAACTCTGATGTGTTGCTTCCGCAAAGTTGATATCATTGGTGCGCTCTCTCTCAAATATCCCACGGATGTCCATACAATAAGTCTATCTATTTTACAAAATATAGGGGAACAGTTTTTGACAAAAAAAACAAAAAGATGGTTTGCGTAAGCACGGTTGGCTAAGTCGGACTGGGCATATACACCAAAGTTGCGTCGACCTTAGAAAAGTCGAGTGCATGAATTGAATTATGTTGAGCAAGAATGAGTTTAACTCGATTGAGTAAAGTGAGATGACTATCGATAGGGGTGCTATCGAGCGACGATAACGTCGGTGCGATATAGATAAGCGTGCTTGGAATTCGAGGAATGGTTCGAACAGAAAGTTTGAAGAAGTCGATTTTGATTCGAATGATAGTTTTGAGGATTTGTCAAATGACTTCATCCCTGAGTGGCGTATGCGATAGCTTCAGGGATGTCAATCGATTGATTGAGGATGTGGGATGTCGGTGAGTCTATCAGCAAGCGTCGTATATGTGCAAAGCCTTAGATTGAGTGTCGTTGAACAAGTTGTAGTCTTGAGATTTGATGAGTTGATTCGAACAACCTAGAAATTGACGCACACGGAACCTGCACGGGATTGAGGATTGTGCGAGTATGAAACACGAAAATGATTGAGTAGGTGAAACTGAATCGAAGAAAAATTAAGGTGTACAAAAGGATGACTTATTCGAAGAAATCGTTGAGAATCGTATACGAAAGTTAGCACAATCGGAAGATAGCGTGCATAAAAAGTTTAAGTTTTGAAGTTACGCAATGACTCTAAAGATTAGATTGAATGTTGCTCGATGATTTGAGTTAGCAAGGAATGATGCAAATTAAGAAAATACGTTGATCGATGACTTAAGATAGACGGATAAATAATACGTAAATTTGGGTTTAAGGAAATTAATGTTGTGAAAGATTCGAGGGATAATGATCAAACTTGAATTTGAATATCGAGGATATTATCCAGTCGGACGATAGCATCATTCGCACGACTCAAAATTGGTTACAAAGGAAGATCGTCAGGTTACGCATATCATCGATGGTATTGAGGCGTATCAAAGATCGATATGCGATAACTCGGGGGTACTCTGACTCGACGAATGACGATCGTGCAAGTATTATTGTTCGGTTGGATGCTATACTTAGGATTTTAATTGAGATGAATGTTGGATGAAAATGATCGTGTTTTGATGGCTACATTGATAGCCACAACATCGATGATCTTGTCTTGTGCGAGTGCAACTCTAGCCTCGCACATGCGTTGCACCGGATTTGAGGCGATCGTTCCGTATGAGCGCTGACATGGTGATTCATGTCGCGGGAATGATCGAACTCGAAAAAAATAGGATACGGCAACTTTGATTGTCTCGACTTGTCTGTTTGATGCGAAGGAAAATTTGAGGATGTTAGGACTTGCGATTGATGAATAAAATAAACTTGAGGATTGAGTAGGTTTAATCCGCGCATCGAGAATAAATTAGTCCAGAATCGAACAAGAGTTATGTCCCGATGAGGATGATTATCCTGCGGGACGTGTATGGTGATTCATGCCCACCATAGATAATCTGACTCGCGTGAGATCGGGACGCAACGTATTGTTAAGTCAGATAACCTTGTGATCGATTTCGTGAATTAGGATAAATGACTTAGGGGGTATGAGATGTGAATTATGGCTTAACGATGAATTATGTCGTAGCGTGTTTGATTTGAAAGGATTGATAGGCGGATTATGTCAAACGTGTTCGAAGAGATAGACTATGTGAAATGGCTTATTGGTCGAGCGATATTGATATATCGAAGATTTGGTTGAATGAACTTATAATAGGATGGCTTTGCTGAATGACTCGGACACCGTATGACGAATGTTGGGATGTGTATAGAAAATTTATGCTCGATGTTTAGATATCGAAGTGATGCGAGCTTGGGTAGAAAATCCTGTACTATCAATTTGATTTAACCTTAGACGGGGTCAGTGGTGGTATCGTTGTTTGGGAACTATGATTCCAATACTGACGGATTGACATAGCCTAGCGGTTGGGCAGACGTCCCGGTGTGGAGCGATAAGAATTGTGGAGGCACCACTCATGAGGCTCGGTTGACATGCATGTATATCAGGGACGCTTGAATATATGCACGATCCGACTCGAGTGGTGATGACGGATTCTCTATCACGAAGCTTGGCTGAAATGCATGTATTTTGGGGACGCCTGGAATATGTGCACGATCCAAATAAGTGATATGTTGAATCAAGTGAGACTTGAGAAACGGAAAAGTATAGAAGAGTTTGAAGTTGTGTTTCAAAGAAAGGATTGAGGGTAGCACGAATGTTGCTCGGATTTGAGAAATGCATAGAGAAAATATGTGCGAGAGTCGTTGAACATTCGAGTGATAAGTCGATGAGTAAGTGTACTCAGTTAGTTTCGAGGACGAAACTTTTTCTGAGTGGTGTATGATGTAGTGCCCCGTCCTGCTCAGTCAATCGGAGGAATCGAAACGCCAACGGCGTTCGGACTTAGCCTTGCAACGGCTGCTCGAAGATATCGCTCGGTCGAGGCGACCGCTCTCTCAGGTGGGGTAGTTTCGGTAAACTTACCTCATCTTAGCCTTCACATAATAATTCGTATGTTTTCAACTTATACAAGTAGGCTTGGTAATAAAAGAGATGAATCCACATAGATAAGGGAATAATCCCGACGGGTCGAATTGAGTTAGAATATGGAAAGGTCCAACGGTCGGCTTAGAATTGGTGCACAGCGTGCTTTGAAAATGACACTCGATCCTTCGTCCCGTGGCTTGGGAGAAGAAAAGTTGGGTTGAGTTGGCGAAGTTATGAACGTAGCCTACGTCATAGGCGTCGCCCGCATAAATACTTCATAAAGCACGCACGATCCCATCGTCCAAGGCTTGGCATAGCCTTGGCTTGTCCTATGAAGTTAAGTTGCATTGCACGGCTTATGACATAAGTCTAGGCACCCAAATGACTTGGTCGTTCAGAAGTCGAACGCATGTGCGGCACGTTTCCGCAATGCGATGGTTGACGCAGCCTTTGCTCGTCAAGTCATTGTGTGTTTAAGTCAGGCAAGTTATGTTAGGCTATCAGAGTGGTAGCAAGCACGGTCCTACAAGTTCTACGGTTGGGTATAATCACATAGGCTTATGGTCTCAAGGCCCATCATATAAATTATGACTTGGACGATAGCGTCGTATAGAACGTAAGTCGGTTTAAGGTACGACGCACGGACTTAGTGTTTAAGGCATGAACTACGGTTGATTTAAATGAGTTTTGGAGAAAGGACTATCGAATAGGCATTCATGAGTTGAATAAAATGATATGGTAACATGTCACGCCCCGATCCCGCAGAGTCCTTTTCTTCCTCGCTTTGGACCCTTTGGGACCGTTCGTCCTCGCTAAGGCGTGATGCCGTGCAAGCCTAAGTTGCGCTTGCACAAGGCCGAGACCTGAAGCAAGACAAGACTGACAATACGCAGCGGAACGTATCACAGATAATTGAAGTAGCAGCAGACATATTTTCAGAATACATGCATTAAACACAATGGTAACAAGAACATTTCTCTTTATTGATTTTATTTGAACAGATTACAAGCTCTCGATTCTCTCTGATACAATGTTACATTCTCTCAGAAACTTTACAGATTACAATGATCTCGTTCCCATATATTACATCCTATTATATACAAAACCAAACTTTTGCACAGATGTCATCTCTTGGCATCTCTTCTGATTTCTGGCTCCTGAGGATGAGGCTCGGGCTATCGCTTCGGACTATCCTTCTCGATGCATAGTGCACCTGCATGCAGACTGATGGTGGGTCAGTATATCAGCATACTGGTGAATTGTGAACAAAGAGCTACATTTGTCTGAAACGATCACTGTTCATTTAGTGAGAAACATTTCTTGTGATGTGGTCTTGCTACTTTTTACCTATGTTCATTTCATGCATACAGAGTCAGTTTATATTCTTTTGAAAATATCTTTGAAAAGCCACAGTTCATTTCATTTCAAGCATACAAGGGACTATTCATTTCTAGCACGATGACTATTCATTTCATGTGCAGTGCGCATCGTATTTCATGAGCATATTTATTTCTTTGATCAAGCAATTCTTACGGACAAATATAAGCACGATATCATATCTTTTCTTTGATTCAAGACATTCTAAGGGTCAGATTACAAGCATGATACAATATCTTTTCTTTTGTGGAATATAGCATTTCATGGCAACAGATTAATCTTTTCAAGTAATTCATATAGCAAACTCAAGCAATACATGTGTATCACTTTTCAGTAATTCTTACCATAGCCGACCGTCCATCCCTGCATAAGACAAGGATTAGCATAAACATTATAAAACCAACATTGTTTCCTGTTCATCTCTGTATTGATGGCTCTCAGCAGAACATTCTTGACACATGCAGACTGAATTGGCAGCTGTGACTCTTGGATTCAGCACGTCGCTAACAAGCATAACTTTTTCGAGGTGTAGCATTTACCTCATTCAACATTTTCGAGGTATAGCATTTACCTCTTTCAACAGATCCGAGGTGTAGCATTTACCTCTTTCAACTCTTCCTGAGGTCTAGCATTTACCTCAGGGTACCGTTTCAATTTCCTTGTAACATGTTCCAGTCTGACTGTACGTGACCAGCATTCAGAACATCTTTGACGGGCAAGAAATCATTCATTTCCTTGGACCATAACAACAGTTCTATACAGACAGTGCATATCATTTTACGTTTGAAAGCATACTAGTTCGAGGCAATAAGTAATCTCTTTTCTTCTCTTAGTAGCATGGCAACAGTTCATTAATTTAAGGCAACATCTTTACTAGCATACAGGCATCAGTTCGTTTCTTATTAGCAGGCAACGAGTCTTCTTATTAGCATGCAGATTAATTCTTTCTTTAGCATACAGGTTCTCTCTTTCCTTGTTCTTAGCATGGCAACATGTAAATTCTCTTAAAGCATACTTAATAATTTATCATCTTGTTATTAACAAAAGCATTCAATCAAAAACTCAGATTCTTAAGGCGCAAGCGAATCAACAAATGAGACTTCGTCCACTCACCCAGATTAATCGTCTTCTGTTGTAGAGCCAGCAATCCGATCTTTCTGTCTATCTAGTGCCTTCGCGGAGCGGGACACTACATAACATGGAAAGAATGCTCGCGACCGTGGGTCGTCGAGGGGTCTCAAATGATAGAAGTCTTGATATTGGTTTTGAAAGAGAGGGTAACACTGAAAGAAGGATGACTGTGTGAGACGTCAATTTGAGTCGAGTCTTGCATGGTCATTGGACAACTTGTCGATAAGGGAGATTTGTTTTCTCGAACGACAACCCACGGGACCGTTCCGGCCTAGGAGGAAACCGAGGGTGAATGTGAGCGGGGTAGCTGAGCCGAAAGGCAAGTATTCGGTGGACGCTCATTGGGGATAGCTACTTGCGATGACCGGTCCATCCTATACCAGCTATGTGTCCAGAATAGCTTGTCATGCTAGTGACCTCATATAGATGATTCGACACGGGCGGCAATCTACGAGTGTGCCTTTGGATTAAGTTGAGTTGAATGTGGGTACAGTTAGAACACAATATCTGGGCCTAAGATTTGGTTGCAGCGTAGGCGACGTGCTTCGGCACGAGATGTGGCGTCGAGTCTTATGTTGTCGGCATATAAGTTGCATAGTTATGATTGAGTTATCTTGAGTTTAAGTCAGCAGATGCCACAAGGCAAAGTCGGTCGAGTGATATTTAGTCCACAAGTCCTGATTAGGTCAGTTAGTGATTGAAGTAGAAAGGGCTGCGAGGCGGTGATATGGTTTAGTCACTATGAGTTGCGAGGCACGGCACGATGGATTCCTAGCACGATCACATAGAAATTGAGCCTCATTGCGTAGTTGCGTCTCTGATTTTGGCCGAAAGGCAAGCACGACTTGATAGGTTAACGTTGTTGAGTCGACGTTGTTGTTGCAAGCACGGGATGGTCTAGAGACAAAAAATAGGCCAAGGCGTCGGTCCTAAAATAATCCTAAGGCAAGAGTAGAAAGACAATCAAAAGGGACCATATTGCACAAAGTAAATGAACGTGTCAGTTTTGTATGGGTGGGCGAGGAGCTCATTCCACCAGTACAGTTGAGTACTGACACCCACATAGTTTTTATGTGCAGGCACAGGTAGAAGCTCGTGGCACGAAGCTCGCTTAGATGCGTCGAGGCACGGAGTTCCTTGGCGATTCTAAGCGTGCGGCCGCATAGAGTCAAGACTTATACGGGACATAATGTATGGACGTCGCCTTCCAAAGCATCCGCTGGCTCAAGACTTGTATTGAGAGATGAGAGAGAGCCGAGTGATTTGTAATGTGAGAGGAGTGAGCTTGAGTGACTTATAATCTTAGCCTTGCGCCCCATTGTAACCTTTGTTTCAATATCAATAAAGAGCTTCTTTTGAGTAACTTGTAATTTGTTCTAATTTTCATTGCTATTATTCAATGTCTCTGCTTGGGACTTCTATGCGACGACCCCGTCGCAGCCGCTGAAATCGGCCGTTATGGAACCCGCCTTGTACGAGCGCAATCTAGGCTCGTACGGCATCATGCCTTAGCGAGGACGATCGCTCCTACGGGAGCGGAGCGTAACACTTTTAGCACGAAGAATGACAATTTTCCATGTTAAACAGAGAATTGACATTCTCTGTGGTTTTAACACGGGGAATGTCCACTCTCCTGTATTCTAACACGGAGAATGGCAATTTTTCGTCAAATTAACAAGGAGAATGGTAATTCTCCATGATTTTAACACGGTGAATAGTATTGACGGGCGCACTGGCCAGTGCTCCATTGGGTGCATCAGTACACGAAGAATGGTGTTGACTTGGCCGAATTCAAAGGGGCAGATTCATTGGTATTAATGGCAGTAGTTGGAAGAGTTTGTTCTCATCTTACTCAGCTTTTCTTGTGAAGGGACAGATGCATTGGTATTAATGCAAATTAATTGAATTGAATTCGAAGTGACTACCACTTGGTGCATGAGTAAGAGTTGTCCTTACCTATAAATGGCAGTAGTGTAGGGAGAGTTTGTTCTCGTCTCACTTAGCTTTTCTTTTGGAGATGGACTCTACCGATCCTCTGCCTTGGCAAGATGCTTTCATGTGGGTTGTCGATCTCCTCGTTCGAAGAAGCTTTGATGGTGAAATCCTTCAAAAGAGATGTACCTAGTGGACTGTCCGTATTCGTGCACTTCGTCGACTGTGTGCCATGATGTTGGTTACTGGAAGAGCCCCAGGGTTTGGGTTGATTGCCAACCCACACTATGTCGAAGCGCCCGTACGTTGATTCGCTCTGACTATGCACGATGTTCCGTCTACGTACGTTGACGATGAAATGATTTGCTCTGACGATGCACAGTGTTCCGTGTTCGTGCACTTCATCAGAAGATTGAGATGTACCGAGTGGATTGTCCGTGTTCGTGCACTTCATCGACTGTGTGCCATGATGTTGGTTACTGGGTCCGGGATCGTTGCGGCCTTGTTTTTGTTATGTTAAAAGTGCCACTGGTTGTCGGGGTCGGACGATGGAGTGATTTGCTCTGACGATGTTACGCCTACGCACGTTGACGATGAAGTGATTTTCAACCCACACTATGTCGAAGCTGTAGATTTTAGGCTTTTTTCTTGGTAGTAGGATTTTATGTAGTAGTTCAGACTTTCATATGTAAATAAAAGTCAAAAATTTTTGTGGTTTTAACACGGAGAATGGCCATCCTCCGTGGTTTTAACAATGTAAATTTAATTTAGAAATGATTTTATTATAAAAGACAGAGCAGACCAGACGTTGTAAAAGATAAAAGTTTCTTGCCCAATTACATTATTGTTTTACAATGTCATTGCTAGGTTGGTAGTGTTACATATTCGCTTGAAAGCAACTTCTTAGTCCATCCCAACCTCATCATTGTAATCTTATGGTGAGTGTAATCGTCATTTCCTCTCGGTATTTCGAAGGGAATAGTCATCAAACTTGTCATATAATACGCTGTGTACAAGAGGCAGTTGGGTGCCTGTTGTTGTGGGCATCGTGGAGAACAATTCAGCACTGTGCTCTTATACTCCATCTTCGTCGGGCATGTCTCCCTCAACATATCAACTTTCCTCCTGACGATAGGCTCTAAGGTCTTCTTTATTAATTCTACATCCACATTGCCCTTTTCGTACATGGTTTGCCTCAAGGAGTTGTAGTGTGTCCAGTCGTAGGAGATAAAGTTGAATGTGAGCAACGTATAGTGTTTGATGGATACATGAAAGAGTGGGACGAATAGCAACTCTATGTCGTCCTCTAAACCCATGACTAAGTCTTCTACGTCTGTTTTGAAAGTGTCAAGGGCGCGGCTTTTGCTTCTGGTTCAATGGCAAGTTCAACGATGTTCTGTTTCCCAAAAACAAAACACAATATCATGAGTAATTTTTTTATGTCATTTTTCATCGGTGTACACATGAATATGGATTTTTCTGTTTGGATTCTTACCAATGTATGGGGCATCAAGAATGCATACCACTTATGTTGCACGTCCTTTGAACTTGACTGGACATACCTTCTTGCATAGCCTTGAATTTCTCTCAGCTTCCTTATTATTAGGTTGAGTATGCCAGGCTCCATGTCTTCATAGTTGAGTATGTCTTACATGTCTATTGCCGACAGCTGGATTTCAACTTCATTTTTACCCTTTTTCGGCAAACTCAAGTATACAATATCACTGCACATAAATTTAGTTTAGACTAAATTAATAGAGATTCTCAGGACATAATTATGAAAAAGTCTATAAAGGAAAAGAAAAAAAGGGTCATTCACCGTCCAACTGACACGGAGAATGGTAATTCGCCGTTCAACTGACACGGAGAATGATCATTCTCCGGACAATTATAACGGAGAATGGTTGTTCTCCATTATGAATTGGACGGAGATTGGTCGAGTTCAGAATACATACTTTGGACTCATCTTTCTGGGGATTACGATATCGATGTAATGCTTCTTCAGCTCTTCATCCGCATCTATCCAAAGTACGAGTTTATCGCATTCCCTTAGTATGATACCCTTCCTCTTTAGTTCAGCCATTTTGGCATCTTTTCTGAATTTCGGAGCGACATTCATCTTTCGCTTTTTATTAGCCTCTCTAACTGTATTCTTTTCCAAGGGAGTAACATCTTCATCGGCTAATGCCGCTGATGATTTTCTGGACCTCTTCCCCCCCCCCCTCCATCCTCCTCTTCTTTTGACTTCTTTTGGAGCTGCAAGTTCAGCAGCTGCTTGAGTCTCCTCATGCTGCAATGCTACAACAATGGCTTCGAGATCAGCGATTTTTGCATCCTTTTCAATGGCTTCAATATTCAACGATTCAACTTTGTTTTGAAGCTCCCTTTTATCATTAACGAGCCTTTTATTTGTTTCTCTGGGCTGTTCGGTTATTTGCACTGAAATAAAACAAACAACAATGAAATATATGATTTCAATCAAGATGATGTGAATCTAACATGGAGAATGACCATTCTCCGTGACCTTAACACAGAGAATGGCCGTTCTACTGCATTTTAAAACGGAGAATGGCCATTCTCCTGCATTCTAAAATAGGGAATGGCCATTTTCCGTCTTATTAACACGGAGAACGGTCATTCTCCTTCCATTTAACACAGAGAATGTCCATTCTCCGTGATATTACCACAGAGAATGGCCATTCTCCGTGGTAATGAAACAGAGAATGGACATTCTTCTTTATTTTAACATGAAGAATGTCCATTCTTCTGCATTCTAACACGGAGAATTACAAATCAGAACTTCAAAAAAAAAGAAAATTTTACCTTGTGCCTGTAGCTCTTTAACCTTTTCGCTAAGCTTTCCATTCTCAGCAAGAATCTCAAATTTCTCTCTTCGCAAGGAGTCCAATTCCTGCGCCAACATCTCCATCGAAGTGTTCCTTTGAATTTTTTGGGCTTCTTGTTCCTCTAGCTCTTTAAGCTTCTTATAGAGATTCTTGTTCTCAACAAGAATATCAGATTTCTCTCTTCACAACTCCTCCAATTCATGCACCGAACCCTCCATCACAACGTTGACTGGACGTTGTTGGGCTTCTTGTGTCTCTAGCTCTCTAAGCTTTTCATTGAGTTTTTTATTCTCAGCAAGAACCTGAGATTTCTCCCTTCTCAACTCTTCTAATTCCTGTACCGACTCCTCCATCACGGTGTTCATTCCAAGTTGTTGGGGTCTCTCTTGTTCAGCATCCTCATCCCTACCAGTTTGGTGGTGTCCCTCTCCCTCAAATGCATCTTCTTCTCGTATTTCTACATCCTCTTCTAGGTGGCCTTCCTATTTTCCGACAGCTATAACCAAATCTTTGAATATCTGTTTCGATCTAAATTTAATATGATATTCGCATTTGAGGAAGACCGAGATTTCGTACCCATTCCATGTATAAAATCTTGAGTATTCACGTATTAGTGCAGACTTCTTTTCTACAAGCGTACTATGTTCCGCAAACCAATAGAGGAAGTATATTGTGCAACCTTCCATTTTGGAGTATGCATCGGAGTAATCCCCCCTTAGTTTTACTTGTAGTCCTCTTGATGCTCTCCATGACATACTCCAAGATTAACCTTGGCCAGCATATTCTGTTGATAACTTCTATGCTGTCTACCAAGGCCAAGAATCTGTACAGCAAATTTGAACCGCCAGACTTTGTGAAGAATATTGTTTGGCACAAGTGGAAGATTATTAGCTTGGCCAAATCATCTGGATTAACAGCGTTATCTCCGCAATGAAGCCAATGTAACAATCAAAGAACTTCTCTCTCACTTCTTTATTCGTAACTTCTGAGTGTTTGCCCTTAGAATTAGCCAGCAATCTTGTGAAGTGATCTCTACACAGGCTCAACGATGCTGGTGGTATGGGTTGTTGTTGTTTTTTCATAATCAATCTTCTGTAATTAGCATCATCCTCACTATCATCCTTCAGCGATAGACCGAAAATGGCTGCCATATCGTCCACACTCGGCGCTATTTTAATAGTAGTACTCAGTTGAAAGTATCTGATACCAGATTTGTCTTCCACATAAGTTCCTATCAAATTCTCAAGACCTTCTGAAACCTTGGCCAATTCTTGAGTGCGAACTTTATTTTTGTAGAATACCTCAACAAAATTGTAGAAACCGGTATTCTTCAAAGAATCAATAACTGGCTCGGGCAAACGACCGCCATCTTCTTTGATATCATCCATAGGGGTTTGCATCGTCTTGAAAGAAGAACGGAAAACTCTTGAATCTTTATTTCTGACAGTTTTTTTCCTATAAAAAAGACAAAAAATTAGGTTTCTGTCAACTGTTCTCCGTCAATCTAACACGGAGAATGGCCATTCCCCATGACTTTAACACGGATAATGGTCATTTTTCGTGATATGTGCACGGAGAATGAAAATTCTCCGTGATATTTGCACGGAGAATTACCATTCTCCTATATTTTAACACGAGATGGCTATTCTCCGTGGTATTTGCACGGAGGATGACCATTTTTCTATATTTTAACACGGAGATGGCCATTCTCTATGGTTTTAACACGGAGAATGGCAGTTCCCCTTTATTTTAACACGGGAATGGCCATTATCCGTGATATTAACACGGAGAATTGCTATTTCCCATGACTTTAACACGCATAATGGTCATTCTTCGTGATATTTGCATAGAGAATGAACATTCTCCGTGATATTTGCACGGAGAATGACCATTCTCCTACATTTTAACACGGAGATGGCCATTCCCCGTGATATTTGAACGGAGAATGATCATTCTCCTACATTTTAACACGGAGATGGCCATTCTTTGTGATTTTAACACGGAGAATAGCAGTTCCCCTTCATTTTAACACGAGAATGGCTATTCTCCGTCAAGTCAACACGGAATTAATCCTTCAATCTAACAAGGAGAATGGTCATTCTCCGTGATATTAACACGGAGAATGGTCCATTCTCCGTCAATATAAACTTGTAGAATGGCCTTTCCCATGACTTTAACACGGATAATGGTCATTCTCCGTGATATTTACACAGAGAATGAACATTCTCCGTGATATTTGCACGGAGAATGACCATTCTTCTACAATTTAACACTTATAGTTATACCTTCTTTTTGCCCTTCTTTTTGCCCTCTTTCTTGATTACTAGCCTCTGGCTCATGTGCAACCTTCTTAAATCTCTTCACAACAGCTCTCACTTCTTGCATATCTACATCTTCTCCCTCTTCTCTAACTGGGGTTCCATTTGATGCTAATGTTTGCGACATGGTGTGAAGATTGCGAATGGAGAGTCATTGACGAGTTTTTGAAATAGGTTTTGAAGATTTTGGAGGATGAAACCTAGATACGAAAAGGAGCAGCGTATGGAAGAAGAGGAAGAATAGAAACTTTTTGGTTTTGAAGAGTAGGTTTCGTGAGTGTTTTGAAAAAATTAGAAGGGCAATAAGGTCATGCCGCACCCTTTTATATATTTTTAGCTAATTCTGGGCACGCAATGAAATGTTATTTTGCGGTGGATTTTTTCATAAAACTTTTGCGATTTTTGGGCATTTTATAAATTTTCTCTTGTCAATAATTTGAGAATTTTTCTCGATACATAGGGTCAGAGGTATAAATCATTTTAGCACGAAGAAAAGGTATACCCATAGGGTCAGAGACACAAGTTAGGATATTTTAGGATTATATGGCAGCAAGATTATGAAACAAATGAACATTTTGATATCATTTTTATCCCACATTTTAAGAACATTATAACTCAACAAAACAAATGAACATAATACATTAGATAAAAGAAGAAGAAAAAATTATTGTCTTCCATATTCAATCATTTCAGTTTGGACTGCTTTCTGATTAATTATATTATATTGTTGCGCAACTTGGATTGTACTTCATTGTGCTCTGAAGTTGCAATCCATTCAGCAGCTTTGCGTCTTTCCATTCCCGAATCAAACTGCATATAACAAACATAACATCAAAAATATTGCTATAAAAAGTGTAAGTTTTTGACGACATATTTTCAGACTTACATTGAGAGAACGGGAGTCCAGACTACATTCGTCTTTCATGAATACAATTACAAAAATCCCACAATCAAATAAATTGCCTTGGCAGGGAACATAAGGACGACGTTTTATGGCAAAAGTAGAAAAGTTGAACCTAGCATCTCTCAACTTCAAAATCTCTTCTTCGAGAAAGAGATCCAAATTTGAAAGCTACAATTACCAGAATACAATATGTATTAGTATACCGCGGATCTTGTACGCAATTCATAAAAATTGATGAATATGAGCTTACTATTTCTTTTATGACTGATTTGTTTTGAATCGGCTCATCTGTAGATGTAAGTGTGTCCCAAATTTCAACAGTCCTTGTTTTAACCATAACTCTTGCAAGAGTATAGTGTTCAGACAAAAGAATAGGAGTGTATATCTGAATCAGGATTAATTAGGTAAAACAAATTAGTAAATTTTCAAAAAATTAGGATTAATATTTAAACAAAAATACATTAATACCTCGTTACAAATGCTTAAAGATCCCATATAATCCTGAAAATATTTGTACTTCTTCCATATTTCATGAAGTTGTTTGTCAGATTGAGGTAACCTTGCTCTCTACATACACATCAATTAATATATTACGAAGGACAAACAAACGAGAAAATTGTTAATGCATAATCATTGAAGAATAAAATGCTCACTCACCGTTAACCTTATTGGTAAATACCATACAATAGCTTTATTGAAAGTTCTTTTCCGTTCCTCCACGGTGAGAAGAGCAGAGACAAGGGTTACAATCTGAGTATCTCATTAAAAATGTCAGCGATGGAATCGAAGAAAACATAGATGGCATCTAAGAAGAAATATACTATCTATACATACCCCATCTTTAATTCTCGTTTCTGGAGCTAAGGACTTCATCTCAGCCCGAGACACATAGATTTTGTTGCAAGATGATATTATTTCACTAATAAAAGAAACGAATAAATTTGGAAAAAAAAAAACTGTTGGAATTAAATGAAAATTCATATTACTTACTCGTCAGGTCTATCATCCGCAAAAATATAGTCGTAAAAATTCGAAGAAATACTAGTACACTGGCTAGGCTTTGAGATTGAAGTTCTTGTTAAACTTTTCAAAGGTGTAACCGGATCTAAATTTTCTTGCATTCTTTTCGAAGAACTGCTAAAGTCAGTTTCTTCTGGAGGACACAATTCGAGAATTCGGTCCATTGCTTTATAATGTTTCTTTAGCAACACGTCCTCCTCATCGGAAGATTCAATGAAAACCTCCTCCACATTATTAATTACTCCAGATGAAGATGCCTTCTTCAAAGCTGAAGATTCTTCCATCTTTTCCAAACGTCGAGATATATTCATTTGTTCAATTTCGATTGAAACAAGCTTAGAATTGATAGAAACAAGTTGAGCTGAAATCTTCAACAGTTATTCTTCAAACCTGCGCATCATACGCGGAATGAAGGTTTTATTTGTAGCTGGCATCCAATCTTCTACGTCTTCTACATATCCCATACGAGTAGACATCTTTCTCAAGTACTACAAAATAAAATAAGAAAACTATTCTATGTATTTCAGAATAAATAATAGTTGAAATAAGAAAACTATTGTATATATAGCAAGAAAAAAGTACAAAAAGTGAGGAATATAGAAAGACAAATAAATTTCGAGACTAGCAAAGAATCTACTAGCCGTTTGAAGGATTATCATAAAAAAATTTGAGGAGGGCTCGACGAAGATTCTACTAGCCATTTGAAAAGTACCAAGGTTATCATGATTAACAATTTGAAGAACTCTATAAGAGGTTTAATTCTGCTGGTACTCCTCGTTGTGCGGGAAGGGCTCGACGAAGTTCGTCGCGAACCGGAACTTCTTCTTCTTTTCTTCTTCATTTCCCTTTCTCCTTCCACCACCACCACCATTGCATGTAGCTTTATAACCAAAATATTAAATTGTTAGATGAAACAAAAAAATAAATTACAGAAAGATTACTAAATCAAAATCAAACAAAACACATATTCATAGAAAACATAAGACTAAAGATGAAAATGTTATAGAAGCAACACCACAATTTTACAATAACTAAGCAGAATCTGCTAAGCAAAAACTAAAATTTGGGATTGTGTCCTCCTTGGATTTAATTTACACAAAGAAGAGATTTGAGAGAACGAGCTTTTATCGGCTTTCTACCCCTCTTCTTCCTCTGAATTCTTCCCTCCTCTGAATTCTTCCCTTGCTATTATCCACATTGGCCACAGGATTTTCGTCCATGTTGTCGTCGGTGTTATCATCTAGATCGCCAGCAGCTATCGAAGCATCGGTGGTGTCATCGTCTACATCGCCTGCAGACCTGGACACACTGTGTCCTTCCTTTCCTGCTGACACACAATTATTGTTTTATATACGTAGTTTCACAAAATATTAAATTACATGGACGAAAGAGAAAATAAATATGAGTTAATTTAGGGTGTTCATTGAAAAAATTGCATTGAAAAATGACCTGCTATAGCAAGTTAACAAAAGTTCAAAAGTCAAAAACAACATTAAATGATCTCCTGCATTATTTAATTTGAATTTAATCTGAACCATTGGATGAACATCCAATGGTTCAGATTTAGGATGTATCGATACATCCCAAAAGGATGGATGAACTGTAGGATGGATGTACTGTAGAATTTTTCATATATATATATATATTTTTTTTTTTCATATATATATATATATATATATATATATATATATATATATTTGAAGCGATGGGTACTTGTGGCGAACTCGCCTCCACTGAGGCTCGAACTCTCGACCACTTGGGCCGCATGCATCTCTCTTAACCACTAGGCTAGAGGTCATATATATATATATATATATATATATATATATTTTTCATGCTCGACAGTGCTGGTCAACATGACAAAAATGGTGTGGAGTCGAGAAGTGCCCGTTCCGGGAAGTCGGGATGTCTGAGATGATATGTATCTCCTCCTCGTCCAACAAACCAGAATCAGAGGTTGGGACGAGGATAGCAGAGTCAGAAGTGGACGTTTTGGATCCCAAGATGATGATGCAGTAATATGAACTCAAATTTCTAACTATATATTACATATTAGCCTGTCACTGCAACAGCAGCAGATGGACACTACCACCACCATGATGCAGTAAGAGTGAAAACTCAAATTTCTTCAACTATATCAGCTATACTTCCTCAAAATTCTCGGTAACAGTTTAACAAAGCAAGAGAAAAATACATTATTTACCCCGTTTTCACATGTAAATTTATTCCAAATTCCCAGGAGAGTCGCATAGCTACATATTTCATATAACACATTGTGAATACCAGCAGAATATTCCAAAATATCACGCGAGCTACTGATGCTGGTAGATGGACCTGGTTTTAAATAAAAGCAACAACTGAACAATTCTTCCAAAATAATGAATAATCTTTGGAAATGTGTCATTCTTCTCAGTTCTCACCCTATGCATGCAATACTCTCGTGGCAAATTGTATCAGCTTGCCTCTTCGTCGTGACTCTCTTATATTCTAAGAGAACTTGGAAGGAGTTTCTTGGTTGCATAAACTTAAACTGCATAGCCAGAAGGTAGGTCTACCCAAGGTTGTAAAAAAGCGCTAGGCGCTAGTCGGATGGTACCAATCGTCTAGCACCTAGCCTGCCTAGGCGGTCGCCTAGGCGGCCGCTTAGATCTAGGCGGTTGAAAAGTAAATAAAAAAAAAATCCAAAAAATCCACTGACAGTTGCAGAAAAGACCATAAAAATTCCAAAAACATGCATAGTCGAACGTCGGAGGGTCTAGGCGGACATCGGACGGGCACCAGGAGCCTAGCGCCTAGGCGGACGCCTAGACCGCCTTTTAGAACAGTGGGTCTACATACTCGCCAACTGGCCATCTAAGTGCTATGGCACAATCCTCTTATGCTCATAGCAACCTTAGCCAGAAATTTAGTGCCAAATTAGAGGGTTGACGCCAGTTCTACATCCAGCCATAAAAACTTTGTCAATTCTTTTACGGAACTTCTATACTCGTAAAGGGAGAAGAAGCTTGGATGATAATAATGATGATGAGGAACCATGGCTAGTCATATGGTTCTCGCAAATATTTTCCTGTTTTTAAGGTTATATGTATATGACTAGTCTCTGAAAATAATTTAAAATCCCTAGGACTTTGAAGGATCAAGGAAAATGAGATCATCTACCATTCTTTGTAAACATTTTGCTCCCTTCTCTGATGCCTCTTATAATTCAAATTTATTGAAGTAAACTCTAATTTGACAGTTTCTGCAACATCTATATTTCTCACTGCTTAGATCAGTTATAGAGGTACTTCTTGAATTTAATCAAGTCCCAAAGGAACTAAGAGCAAAAGTAACAAAGTTATGACAAACAGAAATGCACAAAGTAGCCAGAGAAAGATTCTACCTGAGGGAACAGGAACATCTTTGTGCCACAGCCCGAGACAAGCAGATTGAACACATTATTTTCATCCTTTTGCAAAGACGAACATACTTCAGCCACTACTCCAACAAGACGCCCCAAGTTCTCACTCATTAACAATAATGCTTTCAGAGGATAATCTGGAATCTTACATATGCTTATGCCTTCATTGTCAAAGATATATATTGACTGTAGGAAAGGACTCCACAGGAAAATTGTTTGCAAAATAAGCGGCCTATACCAAAGAGGGCAAAAATTATTAGGGTGCGTTTGATTACAAGGTGGAAAATATGTGGAAAATAAATTAATTCCATGGAGAAAAAAATTCACGGAATTAATTTGGGTGTTTGATTGTCGTTGTTTGCCAGAAATTGGTATTTTCCTATAGGCTAGGACAGTCTTATTTTCCACCAGGAGGAAAATATGGAAAATGATGGATTTTTGGAAAATAATTCCATGAAAAATATATGCTATCAAACACTACAATTGGTGGAAATTTTGTGATGGAAATATTTTCCATGGAAAAAAAAGCTTAATCAAACACAGCTTTAGATTTTAAGTCTTGTTAACACATGTATAGCAACTTCTTTCCCAAGAAAATTCAAAGAGTTCCCAGCGTGCAAAATTGCAAACTTATACCAAATCTTGTGGCAAGTTGAGATAACAATTATCATTGTGGTTTTTGGGCCAGTTGTTTAAATCCTAGAGACAGTAGATAGAACAGCTCCAAGAAAAGTGACAATTAGTTCATTACTAAACCCAAATATGGTTATTCAGCAGAGATTAGAATCTGGAAATCTGTGGGGGGAATGGGAAGCCAGACTATGTCATATGAACAGGACGTTACGGCAAACCATATCTTAGAGGATAGTATCCAAAAGGTATAGAGATTCTTCTACCTCTTATATTTAACTTCTCATTGTCAATTGGGATTGTCATTCCTTCACTCTTTGGCATAAAGTGTCATAGAGATGAATGCAATTCTCTACAACAAATTGTACGATCTTACTTCTTCGTCTAGACTCTTCATAGTCCAAGGGAACTTGGAGACTGCTCCTTGGTTGCATGAGCTTAAACTAAAATTCAAAAGATAAAGGTCTACCTACTTACCAACTGCAACCTAGGTTTGTGGTATGATCCTCTCACGCTCATAGCTAGCTTGACTAGGAATTCGGTAACAACATAGAGGGTTGACGTCAAGTCGGCAGCCGGTCATAAAATTTTGTCAAACCTTGTATGAAGCTTTTTTATGCTCCATAGCCGACCCCATTTTGATAGAAGGCTTGGATGATGATGATGATGATGGTGATGAGCTGTAGTTTCTAGTAGGGAGAAGATTTATGAGCAGCTCAGCGGTTAATTGGCTTTTAGGTCTTCTGTCATTTTGTCGTCTTTCTTAGTACTGCTTGAGACTTCTATGATAGATGCCTTTGACTAATATCTTGTTAACATTATGACTATAGTTGAGGGATCAACTTGCTTACTGAAACATAATTACTTGTTCAGTTTATATGTCTGGTAGACTTGTAGTTGTTCTTTCTAATCTGTTAGTGCATATCTTGTGTTGTTCCAAGTTCTTACTTACTACTTTTTATCTTATTAGACTACTTTTTATCTTAGTAGTTCGTTACCTTATACACTGTCTAGTTGTTACAATAACAACAAGGCATCTATTCCAAATTTTGGTGTCGCCTATTTGAATCAACTTCCATTTAACTCTGTAAAGGGCCATGTTTTCTGTAATACGAGAAAAATCATACCCTTCCTTGCACCCTCAAACTTCATTTAGGTCTATCCCTGGTCGTCTAGGTCTAGAGCATCCCGACTAACATCTTATTGCTCGTAAGTGATGCATCTATTGGTCTTAGATTTGACAAGCCCAAACCAAATGAGAAGATTTTTCTCTCATTTACTATTTTAGTTCTCTCATTCACTCCAAACTTTCTCTCTATAATACTCTAAGGTTCACACTAAGGATGGTACCATATTTGTTTGTAATGTCCAGATCCGACATTGACCCCCACCAATACCGACTAATACCAAAACTCGGGCATCTCTTTCCCAATCAATTCAAGAAAGGAAAAGAAGACGTACAACAAAAACAATGTTAGTGCAATGATTCGGTCATGTCCAATTTTCTAGATTCTAGATTTTACATTATTTTTTTCCTACATTAATTTTTGATCACACAATTTTTGGAACCAGTTCACTTTATCATTTTTTACTATTCTCATACAAATTCAACCTATTCTACATTTATCCTTTTTCTTGAAATTTTGGGCTCCAAACCAACTACTAATGATGCTCTTGTGGTGGGCTTTTGTACATCGGAAGTTTTGATCAGTAAGAACTCAACACTCATGAAAGTCAACTGCACGGCCAGTTCTCATTCATTAGTTTGTCTAATTTGTTAGTTCTCAAGTTTGGTTTCGTATTTCTCTTCTCAAGCTTACCTAACTTTTGGAAAAAAAAATTCCTAGTATAATATTTTCGTAGATGTGATTTATTTTTCACATATTTACCAACTGGATACCGTCTAATTGTTGATATTTAAAAAAAAAAAATCAAATAAATAATAAGCCAAGAAATATACATATAGTAGTAATTTGAATCCCAATCTCCGCCTTCCTTCCCTTGCACACACGTATTGTTTAATTTCCTCGCTGAGGAAGCTATGATAACTAGGACTGAAAATCGAACCAGCGAGATCGAACAAACTGTGTTCGAACTCGGTTCGACTAAACTGTCGACCGAGCTTTATTCGAGCCGAACTTAAGATCGAGCTCAAAAATGTTATTTGAACTCGGTCTGATTATAGGCTTAAAAATATCAAGCTTAACCCGATTTAAGTCTCGAGTTCGGACGAACATGAACCGAGTCCGAGCCAGGACAGACCAAAGCTAAATTAAAATTTTTGTACGGTTACTCTCAAGTCTGAAAGACTTCTTTATGGAATTATTTATGTCCTTTACATCATAAATTTACCATCCTATAAATAACAAAAAAAAATTTCTAAGACAAAATTTATACACATCCATAAAAAGTATATCATATACTAGGAAAAATTATAATACGAGAAATTGAGACGAGTTCGAGCCCGTTTACGAACAAGACCGAGTTGAACAACCTATAGTCGAACTCCATTCAAACACAACTTTGAACAAAAAAAATCGATCGAGCTCGGAATTGATCTGTCCACGAATGAGCTTCTCGACCTGTATACAAATGAGCTTCGAACCTGTTTGCCACTACAAAGTATTTGAGAAACTTTTTATATTGAACAAACGAAACAAGTACAACTTAGATCCTCAACGAAATCTTTCGAGTACAAATTTGTTGTTTTCTGGGGACGGGTGGTGATTGAGGTTTGATTCTTTACTCCTTTGACGATCTGACGATGATCAAGAGGCAAATACAAATCTTCGGATGGATGGCGATTTCGCTATAGTGAAGTATGCTCGGACCCTCTGAATGTCTCTGTATATGTCTTCGTGTTGAATGATGGAATTATCCTTCTATTTATAAGGGTTGGAAAGATCCATTCATGCGCGCATGAAAATTTTGCCACGTGCATGACTTTGTTGAGCTCAGACGCACTGCGCCCAGGAATCTTGAACTGAATCTGGCGTAACTGCACAGTTGGGCTGCGGATGAGCTGACACGTAGCAGTTGTTGTCATTTTTTGCTGAGATATTGGATGATTGGCACCCGTTCATGAGCATGACTGAGTCAATGACACGTAGCGCGTGTACATTGTTCAAAGATTTTGATCTATTTGAGGGACGATAGATTTGATGCGCATGGAAGATCCGACGCATGAGGAGACTTGGCATATGGTCTCTGAAGGCGTATAGCAAGCATAGGCGCATGGCTTTAAGGGCGCATGCAAAGTTTGGACGCATGGCTTTAAGGGCACATGCGAAGTTTGCTCGGGTTAGGCACTGACAGAGAACAGCTGTAACCGACAAACGGATAATGATTATGCCAACGTGTGCTGACATAGGCGTCTCTTCGTTTTCTATAAAAATTGTACTGTCTTTGAGATGCACGCTGCTGACTTCTGACACTTAGCATTAAATGCTTTGATGGATGAAGAGCCTATGTGAGCACATTGTCTATGGAGCGCATGTGCAACAGAGGCATCAGTCTTGGGGCGCATATGCCACAGAGCGCATTGGTTGTGGAGCGCACCAATTGTGGGGCGCATCCACTTTGGTCGACCTCGTTGAGCGGTTTGGGGCTCGAATTAATAACTTTGACTTGTTTGAAATCGAGATGGAAGATGCATTGTCATTAATGTTTGGTTCATCGCATTCATCTTGGGGAGGCTGCCACTTGGCGCATAGGCTTTGACCATACTTTGGTCTATAAATAGATGTGATAAGAGAGTTTGCTTATTCTCATTCACTCGACTTCATGTCAAGAATGAACTCGACTTTTGATGGCTGTGAGCCTTCTCTTTGGCAATTCAGTCAACAGTGGGTGGTAGATCTCCTTGTTCAAAGAAGCTATAATTTTGACGAAGGACTCCATCAGAGAACTGAGATGCGCCGATCTAGCTATGGGCAGAGCAGTTCGTGCTCGTGTACCTCATTGACAGTATTCATTCCTGAGACAACATCAAGTACCAAGATGTTGATTATCATGTTTGGATTTGTTGTCAACCCACGTTCTGCTCAATAACTGCTTCATTCAGAGGTGATGCGCTTGTGCTGAGACGAGGAAGTGATTTGCTCGTGACGAGGAAATGATTCGCTCGTGACGAGGAAGAGATGTGCATGTGCTGTGACATAAAAGTGACGTGCCTGTGCTAAGACGTAAAAGTGATGCACCTATCTGTAGAGTTTAGATTATGATGTAGTAGATTTTTCCATGTAATAAAAATGTCCATGTAATAGATTATCATTTGTGATCAAATAAAAATCTTCTTTTCATGCACTTTATCTAGTGTCTTTTTATGATGTGCCAACTTTGCTTTGTGTCTCTGGCGCATGTGTTCTTGCAGCGCATACGAATGCACTTCTTTGAACTAGTTTTCTGAGCACATGAATTTCCATGGTTCTACAGAACCGAGCTCGATCCGAGTCGAACACGAGCTGAACACGAACTGTTTGAATCATTTTATAGCCCTAGTGGTAACCTCCTCTAACTCAATCCTTTAATTTCTTAAAAATCAAGACTTGGAACTAAAACCAAAGCAAGCAATGCGTCAAATCATAGCAAGAAAATAGGAACTCAATCACTACTTGTTGAGCAATATCTTTCTAACGAGCTCTATGATATCCTTTAGATTTACTCAAATAGGATAAATTATGAACTTGTACGTTTAGTTTAATTAGTTTTTTTATGTAAATGAACATGACATGTCCATATATACGTATAATATATCGTATCAGCATGCTTATACAAGTGGTTTCGTGGTGTAGTTGGTTATTACGTCAGTATAACACACTGAAGATTTTTTGCTTCAAACCTGGGCGAAGCCATCTTATTACTCTCTCGTTGGCAAGAGGAGAAGAAAACTATCAACAGTAAGTGTTTAAAAGTGTGGGCATTTAGTCTAGTTGTATGATTCTCGCTTAGGGTGCGAGAGGTCCCGATTTCAATTCTGGTAATCCCCCCAGTAACTCTTTTTTTGTTTACTCATATATCTAGTAATTTTTTTACAACATGCTTCTAACTTAATTTTCTCATCACTGTGTTCATTATAACGTCCTTGCTTAAATTGATTTGACCTTGTTAAGACCGTCATTGTTCAAATTGAATTTGAAAATGATATTTTGTCCGCGGTTTGTAACCACGACATAACCGCCGGCTGCAATGTAGCAGCTCCGAATTGAATTAACCTTGTATGTCGATCACCATCAGAAACCAACAAGTTCAGAAAGAACTATTGGAGCTTGTTTGTTCATGTTGCACTAGTGAATTGTAGTTCTTTGTATTATGGATGCACTTCATCTTCTCATAGCGTCTTCTGAGACTAACAGTGTCTATAAAAGCACATACATCATCAAATCATTGTTAGAGAAATTTTTGTATATCTTTTTCTGAAATAAACACACTAATCCCCCTCCCCAAACCAACCACACCCCCCCCCCCCCCCCCCCCCCCCCACCAAAAAAACAACAATATTTCATAAGTATTAAAGGGACATTGCTTATTTTAAAATAATTACATATCCTTTATCTTTTATATTTTATTTTAAAAATAAGTAATGACCCTTTAGATAAAATCTAAAATATAGAGGAGGTCCGTGTAATTATTTTAAAAGTAATGAATGTTTGTTTAATAAATATGGAATATATGAGAGGTTAAAGTATTTTATCCTTCATTATTTACCTTTTATATAAAATCTAAAAGCATAAGGGTGGCCGTGTCATTATTTTCAAACAAAGTAAGGAAGATTTGTTTAATAAACATGAAATTTAGGGAGGTTAAAATAAGTTGTCCTTTTAGTCTGCCTTATTATATATGGTATTTTATTTAGTGGGACGTGAACCAAAATCCAGAATTCAGCATACGCTAGTCATGCATGGGTTCAAGGAAAAAGGAAACTACTTCGGGCATGGGCTGGACTGGGCCGAGCCTCGGGTCGAATTGGGCCCATACTGCGGACCGGGTCGAACATATTTTATGGGCCGATATATATGATCCAGCATGACCCAGTATACTAGACCGGGCCAATCCGAACCCACCTTTAAACGAACTAGATCGATACATGGGCCAATTTTTCGGACCGAACTCGTGTCGAACTGGGCCGGCTCGGCCCAATTGAAAGGTCTAGTTGTCGATTGAACATTATCGGGCAAGTCGACATCGGGGCCATGGATTCAAGAACAAGAAGTATGAGATGATTGAATATACAAAGCCTTGTGTTTGTGAACATGATACTCTATGCTATTTTATTTTGGGAGCAGTTTGTTACTTTGTTCTCAAAAGCCCTAGCTTATTCAAGACTAAACTTCGAAGGGCAGACAACTGGTTTCGTGGTGTAGATGGTTATCACGTCAGTCTAACACACTGAAGGTCTCCGGTTCGAACCCGGGCGAAGCCAATCTTTTAGAGTTTTCTTCTACATTTTTGCAGCAGTATCATAAATTTTTCCCATCTGAACCTTTTAAAAGCTTATGTTTTGCATACAACTATCCAGGAATTTGCATAACATTATTTTCCCTAACATCCTTACTATGAAGATATAGTTTGCAATTTGATGTACAACTTTAATACTTGCATTTTCTATGTCTACCCATGTAAAGCTATAGTCTGCATATTAACCTTCAAAACTTTGACACGGGAATGCACAAAGAAAAAAAGACAAAAGACAAAAAAATACCAAATCAAACAATAGAATCTTCATCATCAGTGTAACATCAACAACAACATGTATAATCCATGAATGGTTCTACACAGGCCGGGGGAGGGGGTTAAACTGAAACCGCAGCCACGTGGCGTCTTCCCATTCATCGGAAGAGGGCCCACGTTAGCAGGATAAATAAAAGGGGGACATGTTGGTTGGGGTACTTTCCATAATACGTAGCAAAACATTAAAAAGTAAAAAAAAAAAATCCAAACTACACCACCTTATTTTTTAGATGTTTCATGTTACGTACGAAATTTTTTGCACGCTACATTGTATAACTCTCACCATTTTTTATAAATGAAAAGAATAATACGTCTCCGTGGCTCGATCCAGTAATATTCTGTCATTCAGTTAGGATCTTATGTCTCTTTCCGAAGAGTCACTTCAGTTCGCACCATATTTTTAAGAAAACTAGTTTTACATTTAATTTTTATTCTTCCACGAAATTGTCATCGTATAGGTCCGAGGAGGACCATTATCACTTTTTCCACCATAGTTTTGTACTCTACTCATAATTTACCATACAATCACAGTACCAAATATTGCTCTAGTAAACCTTATTGTTATAATAAAAATGTGATAACAAAAATAAAATAAAAAATCAATAATTAACTTCCAAACCAAAAAAAAAAAAAATCTGTCTATACTAATATATCTATTCTGCTATATAATAAGAAAAGTTGTCTTTACAGTAAAAAAATTTCTTCCAAATTTGCCTTTATTTAACTTTACTAATTAAATTTTTTATTAAATTTAATGAGGGCCGGTATATAATTATGTATAGAATTGTTTTTTCAAAGGAGATGTAGTTTATTCTTTGTACATTTTGCTTTTTTTTTTAAGTACAGAAAAAGTTATAAGACAGTTAAAATACATATAACCCACGTGCATATATACTAGTAATCATTAATAAGTAATTACAAAAAAGAAACTAATATGGATTGCAATTTATCGTAATCCTCATAAAATCTCTAACACCTAAAAAAATCATATTATTGTAAATAGAAAGAAAGAGGAGAGAGTTTTCTAAGCACTTCTATCCAAACTTCTTAATTCATCATGTGTATATATATAGGGTTAGGATGAATATCTTGGTATACCTTAGTGGACAATCATCAACTTTGCTAATTGGTTCACAAAACTCTCTTTTGGATGTCGATTTTAATCATTGTCTTATTAAAAATAATTTTAAGAGAAAATTTAGCTTTGGAAGAAATTCTTAGAGAAAGAAAAATGGTACAATTTATTTTCAGGAATATAAGTAAGTACGACTTATATTGTCTTGTTAAAATCTTTCGATTGCAAGATTCAGTTAAAAAAAAGTCATTGTATGAATAGAGTACAATGCGCAAAGACATTCTTTTAAATGCCTCCATTTGCATATGAAAGATGCTCCCCCTCAAAGCCTTTCGTGTTTGTGAATGATACCCTATGCTAATTTATTTTGGGGCAGTTTTTAATATGCAAATTCTCTAAAGCCCTTAGAATATTAAAGCTTTCAAAGAGTCGGCCACTAGTTTCGTGGTGTATCGGTTATCACGTCAGTCACACTGAAGGTCTCTTGATTGTCCCAGATTTTTACACACACCCACATCTTCCCTACGTTTCGATTTCGAGACCATCCGTCTAGCCAAAAAGATTATACCAGGGACAGATGCACATGAAGGCCACTGGGGGCGGCGCCCCCAATGTAAATAAATTTGAATTTTTCTTTTCTTCACAATCCAGCAATGTGTTAACATAAGCCACAACACACCAAACCATTTCTTTCTTTTTTGGTTGCTTTCTTGCTTCCTTCGGTGTCCGCAGTCCGCCTCTTATTTCTTTATTTCTCCCTTTTACCTAATATGTGATTAGTTTTTAAATTGTTGTCTTATATGTTTCATAAAAAAAAGAATTATTTAGTAATATAATAAATGGTGTTACATTAAACACTTTCAAAGTATGAAAACTCATAGAGAATAATTGTGAACTCACTGAGATGCAATACTCTATTGTACAAAAACTCGTAGAGAACAATTTCTACCTTTTGTACTAAGAATTAGTCCTTTGTTTGGAGTTATTTGGAGTGGTCTGTCTATTCAATTTTCAATTATGTACTTTGTTCCTATATATTCAATTTTCGGGGGCGTTGTCTCCGAACCTTCTTATGATTGTATCTCTTGCTACTGACCACAAGAGCCAGCTGAGTTCGATGTATGCCCTTATCTATATCCACAACCACCTCTATCATATTTTCTCTCTCGTGTGTGTGTGTGTGTGTATATATATATATATATATATATATATATATATATATATATATATATATATATATATATATATATATATATATATATATTATATATATATATATATATATATATATATATATATATATTATCAAGCATCTCTCTTAACCACTAGGCTAGAGCTCATTTGCTTGATAATATATATATATATATATATATATATATATATATATATATATATATATATATATATATATATATATATATATATATTGAAAAAATGGTACTTCATTGATGAGAAAACACTGTACAGATGACTCTTATAGAGCTTTTTACAAAACCCGACATTAACAGTCCCAGCTAGCTTCTTCCTTGCGGGAATTAGCTGCTACCCATACATCTACAAGGTCGCTGTTTCCCCCATGATCCGAACATCAGCATCAAGGTTATTGATAACACCAGCAATCGATGTTCCGACTCCTTTGAATACTCGTCTATTTCTTTCTCTCCAAACATGCCATATGGCCGAGAGTAGTCGGATGCGAGCTCTATTGTATACATCCTTCCGCCGAGTCTTAAACTGCAAGATCTCCGCCACTAGCATAGTCAATTCCGGATTCGGTCCACCGGATATTCCAAGCTTCAATTGACAGTATCTCCAAACCTGACTGGAGAACGCGCACAAGAAAAATAGATGCTCCCTGCTTTCTGGTCCTCCTCCACATAAAACACACGCCATGGTACCCACCGTAATTCCTAACCTGTGCAACCGATCCCTTGTCGGTATAACCTGTTTCGCATAGCTTTGTATGCACAAAGTTTCATCTTCTTCGCCGCTCCCGACTTCCAAATCACCTCAGCCCATTCCAACGTCGTTCCGCGTCTTCGCATCCTCTCGTAAGCTTCCTTAATGGAGAATGTGCCATCTGTTATCCCCGCCCATTCCCACCTATCCACCGACCGCTCAATGTGAAGGGGAATAGCCTCAAGTTCGACCCTGTAGAGCAGTCCAATCGGTCGGTTACCCACCTGCCATTGATTGTCGGAAATCAACACCAATAATGGCTCGTCTCTCCCGGCGAGGTCGAACATCGGCCAACCCGCCCACTCCACCAGATTAGTGTGATTAAGCCATGGATCAAACCACAAGTTGGTTGTAGAGCCATCTCCGATCTCCCAAACTACTCGGCTCTTCAATATCGGACGCAACCGAAGGATGTTCTTGTACGTAACCGAGTAGTTGTTATCAATTTCTTGAACCCAGAAGTTATTCTGCCGTTGATACCGGATCTTGGTCTAGCGTGCCCACAAGGAATTACTCTCATGTAACCGCCATGCCAATTTATATAGGGCGACATCCCGAAGAGTACGTAATGAGCGGATGCCGACCCCGCCCTCCTCTAATGGACGGGCCAATTCCTCCCAACTGATCGTGTGAAGTCCCCCTCGCCATATAAAGTTCGCACATAACTTTTCAATCTTCAGTATGATCCGGACAGGCACATAGATCGCTTGTAGCCAATAGTTGGATATGGCAAAAATCACGGACCGAATGAGTTCAATTCGGCCTCCAAACGACAGTAATTGGGATTGCCATCCTTCCAATTTGGATTGGACTTGTTGGAGCAATCCTTGGCAATCCGTATATCGAGCATAATTGATAGAGAGCGGGAGGCCGAGGTACCGGACAGGGAGTTGTCCACTCTCAACCTGCAACATTTGTGACCATTTTTCCTTCTCTGGACAATCTCGATTTAAATAAATTTGGCTCTTGTCTCGATTAATTTGCAAACCCGATGTCTCGCCAAACTCCTCTAAAACTTCATTCAGGGAGTTGATACTCCTCTCAGAAGGCTCTACAAATACCAACAGATCATCAGCGTATATCAAATGTGAGATATTTGGTTGTACCTTATGGAAAATAGGCTTGATCTGCTTCTTGTGAACGGCAATGTCCATCAGACAACTGAAGTGCTCCATGACAATTGTGAATAAATATGGGGACAGAGGATCGCCCTGCCTTATGCCTCGATTGCTGCCGAAGAATCCGCAAGGCTGACCTTTAATGAGGATGGAGAAGGTCGGGAAAGTGATACACTCTTGGACCCGCGCCACCCACCATTCGTCAAATCCCATGCTAAGAAGCATTTGGCAGACGAATTTTCTGTTTACCATATCATAAGCTTTGCGAATATCTAACTTGATGCATCCTTTTCTTCCTCCCCCTTTATTAAAGTCGCGAACAAGTTCGTGAGCGAGCAAGCAATTTTCTGCAATTTACCTGCCTTTAATAAATGCTGCTTGATTGTCCGAAATCAATTCCTTCAAAATCACCTGCATTCTTTTACACATTATATGAGTAATAATTTTGTATAAAAAATTGCAACATGAGATTGGTCGAAAATCTTCGAGATCCGTAGCGCCCTCCTTCTTTAGTATCAATATTAGAAAGGTATGATTGAGTTCTTTTATTAACCGCCCAGTCTTGAAAAATCCCGCACTACCTCTAGCACATGGAATTTCAATCTACTCCAATGTCTTTTATAGAAAGCAGCATTGAATCCGTCTGGACCTGGCGACTTATTAGAATCAGCGTTAATGATAATTTCATTAATTTCCTCAAGGGCCACCTCTTTACGGAGAAGGTCATTCCCTTTTTCAGTCACTAACCTTTTGCATATAATTTCTGGGAAAGAATCCGAATAATTAGACTGATTGTATAAGGATGAGTAGTACCTGATGGCCTCTTCCTCAATCTCTTTATCGTTATTAACCAGATTACCTCCCGTATCAAATATCAGACCAATCGAATTTCTGTGTTGGCGGGCCTTTATCATGGCGTGGAAGAATTTCGAACATCTATCACCATCTTTCAGCCATGAGCACTTAGCACGTTGTTGTAGTTGAATTTCTTCTTGGAAGCGCAATTGTCGCACCATATCTTGCAGTTCCAGCTCCCTACTAGCAAGTACAGGATTTAAGGGATTTGTTTGTACCTGAATTTGGATGGAGTGTAGCTCCTTTTCAAAGGCTTCGCTGGTGACAGTCGGTCGGTCCCTCGACCAACTCTGCAAAGCAGCCTTCACTTGTTTCAGTTCGCGGAGAAGGCAGAATTGAGGAGTACCCGAGATCTGTAAATTGAGTCCATCCTCTACTACTTCGTCATAGCCAGCCATCAGTGGCCACGCGTTGCTGAATCGGAAAGGGCGTCGTCGCACCCTCTGAGCCGATTGGATCCTGACCAGAAGCGGGGTATGGTCACTAGTCCTGCTAGGTAATCCCTCCGCTTTGACGTCAGGGAAGGTTGAAATCTAGGAGTTATTGCAGAGCACTCTATCGAGTTGACAGACAACTCGGTTATGTACTGAGCTATTGCTCCAGCTCCAAGTGTGCCCAGTCCTCGCCATACAACTTAGGCCAGAAGATAACAAACAATCTTGGAAGTCCGCAAGGATAGGGGCAGGAACCTGTCGACCACCGATTTTATCATCCTCTGATAGCATGGCGTTAAAATCGCCCATCACCAGTAGGGGGATCCTGTCATTGTTTTCAGAGAAAATTTTAACAAGATCCATCCAGAGTTGGAACCTTCTTCTGCGATCATTATGACCATATACAGCTCCCACCATAATATGAAGCCACCCACTGTTAGAATATTCAATAACTATGAGTTGTTCCGATTGGAATTTCACCACTCCCGACCATATGCGAATGTCCCACATCATCCATATCCGAGCCATCCCACACAATACTCCATTGTGAACGGACTCCCACTGATTAGGGGTACGGCTTTCGATCCTGCTAATAGATTTGATTTTACTTTCTAGTAAGGCAACAATCGAGCAATTGTTACTCCGCATCGTCTTCGTAATCTCCTTCCATCTGCTAATAGAATTACAGCCGCGGACATTCCATGTGAGGACAGACACGAGAGTTAATTGAGGGGGTTGTCCGTAACTGGCCTCCTACACTCTCGTGGACAATTCGAGAGCGTACCCGACATATGCGGATGAGAGGATTGCTGAAGCATCCGCTGCCATTCCGGGTTTGCTACTGTAAGTGCCATGTTCTCTTCCATGGGTTGAGTGCTATTGTTCCCTTCCCCGCTAGGTTGGGCCGCCTCTGGTCGACGATGCGGAGTAGCTCTTTTACTACTTCTTGGCTGTTCTTCATTCTCGGTGCCTTCCTCGATCCCATCTCTTCGGCTATCATCGTTTGCTTGATACTCCTCTTCCGTATCTTCATTGACTGTCCCAACAAGAACCATAGCAAGGTCCCTTGTTTCAGGCGGGGTGATTCTTGATTCCGATACTTGTCTCTTCCCAAGTATCGACATGTTATTTTCTATTGCTATCAGCGGTTAAGTTTCAGCCTCCTCCATGACCATAGAAGAGGTTGCGATGGGATCATTAAGCAGTTGTGCCAGATGATCCTTGTCCACCACCTCCTCGTGAGCCTGACTAGGTATGTCTTCCTGCATCTTCCCGTCTTCCGCTGTCTCCACCTTCTCTTTACACTTCGAATCAGTATGTCCGAAGCACTTGCAGATAGAGCATGATGGTGGGACCCATTCATAGTCAATCTCTTGGGTACTCCTCTCGCCATTAGGGAGCAGTAGGTCAATACTCCGAGGAAGATTTTCGCCCGCTTCAATTTCCATGAAGACTCTCGCATAGGATAATCTCTGCCTTCTTGCCGTTGGGATATCAGTTCGGATCGGCACACCCACCATACTAGCCATTTTCATGATAGAAGGAACACTCCAGAGTTGTGGCGAGAGCCATGGCATTCTAATCCAGATAGGAACTTTCGATAGACGGTCCTTCTCGAAATTAATAGTAGGGTTCCACCTTTTCAGAACCACCAGACGCCCATCGAACATCCAAGGTCCCCCTTCCAGTATCCGTTCAAGGTCCTTCAATAGGTCAAATTTTATAAAATAGAAGCCGTTCTCCCGGGAGAATATATTTATCTCTCCTTTTGGTCGCCAGACCCTATGTGCGAACGCGCGGATCTGTCCATAATATGGGCGATCCCCCATGACGTACAGGATGAGGGTGTTTTTCCAATACTCCATCGTTTCCTAAATATCATCCTGTGTTATTTCCACAACCTTTCTACCATCTATGATGCTAGGTTCAATATATTGTATATCAACCTCTTCTTGAACTGCCGCAGGCTTACATAACTCCGCCCATGAGACCGGAGAAGTCGGCTTCCCATTGTTACAACCTGCGTTCAACCCCCTCCGGCCATTAGTAGCCATTGGAACGCTCTGCGTCATAGACATCTTCCAGGTGACCCTTTCTTTCTCCGGGTACATTGGCATCTTCCCCTTCATTATACGCATGTCCTCGTCCCCTCGTCCATTGCTCGGAGGAGTTACACTGTGTCGAGGACGCAAGTTCCTCCCTCCATTGCCAACGTTGATCCGCCCTACGTTGCCGGAGTTCTCTGATCTTCCCTGCAAAGCCCGAGCCGCCTGTGTTTTGTTTCGTCGTCGACGATCCACCGTCGTCCATTCCCCCGCTACCTCGGTGATATCCACTTGAGCGCTCTCTCCGGCATCCTCCGCCGGCAGTTCATCGGTCCCGGCTTTAACTCCTGTGCCGCCTCCGCTAGAGCGCGAAAGACCTAACCCTAACGCCATTATATATATATATATATATATATATATATATATATATATATATATATATATATATATATATATATATATATATATATATTATCAATGAGAAAGCTCCGGATGATTGATTTTTTTTTAGAAGTACTTGGTTGCAAACAAGCCTATAGAACAATACTTTTGTCGTAGACATTAAATTTTATCATGGTTGTGTTGTGTTTATACCAGTTGTAGTAGGTCGTAGGGTGGCCGACTTCTGAGTCATGACATTTAAAAAATTATAGCAAAATCAACTAGACAAACAATTTTAGACGTGTCGAAGAAACACACTGACTAGTAGAATCAATATTTTCTCATTTAGAAAAAAAGGTTTTTGGCAAGAAACTGATTTAAAAACATAAAATTGAAGGAAAAAAAAGTCCGGGCGAAGATCGATGCTCAGACCGACAAATGTTCTGGTTTACGGATGGATAAAAAAAAACATGCATGTGTGGACCTAACATGAGTTTTTCTATTAGTGGGCTTGGGAAGCGGAGGCTTATTGTTGGACAAGCTGCTCTCAAAGCGGCCTCAGCAAAAGTGTCCAAACACGAGAAAGCGTTGCACCGACAATCAACACGTTTGCATCCCCTTCGCATTTGACACGTTTGGTTTTCTAGCACCAGATGCTGTGGAGCTTCTTAAGAGAGTCTAAAAAGTTATGAACAGTAATATCATGTCTTCCAGGTCTATGGATGTAGCGTTTAAGATGATTGATTTTGCCATCCAAAAAAGACTGGCAGTACAATTTGTTGTCCGTTTGCCATCTATTTCGGTGTAATCTTTCTATCTTAACTAAACTTATAGCCATATTTTTTTTTAGTTTTTCTAACCAAATTTCTTTATTTCTCACTTGTTGGCGGAGAAGAAAACTATTAACACTTGAGTGTTCAAATGTGGGCATTTGGTCTATTGGTGTGATTCTTGCTTAGGGTGAGAGGTCCCGATTTTTTTTTTTTTTTTGAAAATCCACTCACACACACAATTGGGAGGCTCGAACCTTGCCGGTCCCTCCGGATGTCCGCTCTAATATCACTAGACTAGAGATCTCGGACAGAGGTCCCAATTTCAATTTACGGAATGCCCCTATTATTTATTTTTATTCACTATGTAGTATTTTTTCATAACATGCTTCTAACTTAATTTTCTCGTCACTTGATACTAAAATGAGCTTCTAACTTAACATCGATTGGTTTCGTGGTGTAGTTGGTTATCACGTCAGTCTAACACACTAAGGTTTTGGTATGCGTTATTTTTATATTTTTGAAAAAGTTTAGGAAGAAAATCTATTACTATGTTTGTTGGGCTATAAATAAATATTTTCGAAATTTGAAAATATCCAGATAAATAGTTTATCCATAAAATATAAAAATTCTATCCCATAAAAATAGGTAGGTATATTTTTTTTGCTTGGACAAACAAAATTTGCTTCTTCTTTTTTGATCATTTTTTAACATTATTTTTGTTTTTATTATTTTTTTTCGTTTTTATCATGTTGTCTTTTTTGTCGTTTTTATTGTTTTTTGTCGTTTTTTTAGTTTTTGTGATTTTTGGAATTTTTGTCGTTTTTTACCGTTTTTGCCACTTTTTGGTCATTTTTTCATCTTTTTTAAAATTTCTTGTCTTTTTTCCTTTTTTTCATTTTAGTATTTTTGTAATTTTTGTCATTTTTGGAAAAAAAATTTATCACTTTTGTCGCTTTTTGGTCATTTTTAGTAGTTTTTGTGGTATTTTTTGTCATTGTTTAGACTTTTTTGTCGTCTTTTGTCGTTTTTGTCATTTTTATCATTTTCTGCCGTATTTTGGTCATTTTTGTCGTTCTTTATCGGGTTTTGTCGTTTGTGTCGTTTTTTTGTCGTTTTTTTCCCTTTTTGACGTTTTCTTAGTAGTTTTTATCATTTTTGTTGCTTTTTGGTAATTTATTATCTTTTTATCCTTTTTTGTTGTTTTCGTCTTTCTATGTCCTTTTCGTCGTTTTTTTAGTAATTTTTTGTCGTTTTTTTTTTTTTTTTTTTTGGCCATTTTTTAGTTTTGTTCTTTTTCGTCCTTTTTTTATTTTATATTTTTTGTTGATTTTTATCATTTTTTTTGCTTCTGCCATTTTTGGTCTTTTTTTTTTCCTTTTTTGTCGTTTTGTCCTTTTATTGGGTTTTTTTTATCGTATTAATTGAATTTTTGTTAGGGAACACGATATGATCCAAATCACTGTTATTTCATGAGAAAAAAAAAATCTATAGACACTTCATTTTTTTATTTGAGAGCAGTCTATTTTTTTTTAATTTACAAATTTGTCATTCATTTTTGTGCTTGAAGACAACCCAAATTTTCAGTATAAAAGTCAACAGGACAGTAGGAGAATTCTATATTCCTATAATAAATATAGCACTATTGTCTATTTGCAATCAAATGATGCTAAAAGGGATTCTACTCCTAAGTTCCTAACCTTGCAACTTTGCATCGGAGGAGTGTGAAGACTAGTGATAGTTTTTAACAACCAGAACCGAGATCGACATGTTACACTGGATCAAATCGGTTCAACTAGTGGATTGATTTAAATGGTCTAAGTTCAATTCTTTTTAGACACTTATTTTTATAAAAATATTTATTTATAATTAGCTTTTTTTAAAATAATAGATCATCACTGATTCGATCCGAAAAAACTACTAGTTTAAGAGTCAACCAGATGAACCGGACGGTCAGGTCGGATTTTTAAAACACTCGCAAACAACCACTATTTTCGCATTGCATGTGCGTTGGATATATATATTAAAATTTAGTTTGTGTTATCAATTTGTATAGTTGGATCTTTTATAAAGGCTTAACCTAAATTGTTAGGAGGAAGCACGTAATAGGAGACAAGACACAATTTTTTTTTTTTTTGTTAGGGGTTATCATCAAGAAAAATGCTAAGTCTACAACCACATATTTATATTCTTCTTACAAACTCTTCTCTCGCTCATCCTTTACACATGGGTCCCAATGGATCCCACCTCCTCTCTCACCTCCTCTACTACATGGGCTCCACCTGACCACACCACTTTTTTCCTCATCTAATCGAAATTCGCCACGTGGTGGTTGTAAGGAAATTGTAAGCATTTGGGTGTAGGCATAGCAAAGCTCTATCATCAAATTTGACTGATGCATCACAATATAAATTTTCTCTTTAACTACTTTCCCAACAACCTACTCCCTTACTCTTCTTCCTACTTTCTTCTCCCCATTTCATCTCCCTCTTCCTCTTCCAAACCTAATTGGAGATGACGTGCCCCCTAAATTCTCTTTCAAATTCTTTCTCTAACTCTTTCTTTACTATGGCAATCTCCAATGGGAATTCCATCTTTCCTATTTCTATGGTAGAAATACATTTTAGAAAAAATTTCTCCCAACTATAATTTATATTCTAATTTCTATCATATGTAGCGGTTATGTAGGATAGAGAGTTTATATAATGTCATATACAATGGGGATTTCTAAAATTAATTTTATATCCTACTTGCCGTTGTACTTTATGGACATTTCTATCATAATTGGTAGAGTTTCTATATAGAAATTGTACATACAAAAAAATAGTCACAATTGGCTCTTCATTTCTATCCTATCCTATGTGTTACAAATAAAATGATCACTTTAATGATGTGAGGTCCAATATTAATTGGTATAAGAGATGGAAAATTTCTATAAAAGTTTCTACATGTAGAAACCCTCATATTAACTCTCCATCCTAATCAACTCAACATAGGATAGAAATTGGAATAGAAATCTCCATATTGGAAGAAGTTTTTTTTGACAGCAAATTGTTGTCCATTTTTTAAAGCTTATTTCAAAATTGAACTAATTTTTTTTGTTTTTATTTAAATAATTACCTGCAAACAACTTTAAAAAAAAAATCAAACAAATAATTATTTCATAGTTCATTAAAATAAGCTTCTAACTTAAAATCAATTGGTTTTGTGGTGTAGTTTGTTATCACGTCAGCCTAACACTGAAGGTCTCCGGTTGAAGCCCGGACGAAGCCATTCAATTTTCATAGAACACGTTACAGTTTTTATTTTTTTTTCAATACAGGTGACTTTTCTTTTTTTATAATTATTTTTAGCTATTTGGTATTTTCATCTAAGAACATCATTAGTAAGGCCCGTTCCAATTTCTGGATCCTAGATTCAGAATATAGGAGTTCAATTTGTAGAATAATAAGTCTCAAGTGGAGTTTCATGATGGACCCAACCCATCTGTAGGAGTTATAACTTCGGCCTCACAATTTATACATGCTGAGTGCATGAATTCATTTTGTAGAATGGTAAGGCTCAATTTGGAGTCCCAATTTATAGATTCTAGATTTACATTATTTTTTTATCATATTAATTTTCGATCACACAACTTTTGGAATCAGAGGTCATTTTATCACTTTTTACTATTGTCATTTTATCACGAACTCGTACGTTTAGTTTAATTAGTTAGTTCCAGTCGTGCAAGTGAATATCACTTGTCCATATATAGAGGGTTTATGAAACGTTAGATCACGACACCAATACAATTGGTTTCGTGGTGTAGTTGGTTATCACGTCAGTCTAACACACTGAAGGTCTCCGGTTCGAACCCGGGCGAAGCCATTTTTTCTAATTGTTTTTTAGAATAAAAATTCTTCTTTTCTCAAAAGAGAATATAATTCTCAGTACTAAAATACTAACACTGTGGGCATTTGGTCTAGTGGTATGATTCTCGTTTAGGGTGCGAGAGGCCCCGAGTTCAATTATTTGAATACCCCCAATAAATTTATTTTTATTCATTATGTAGTAAATAATTTTTGTACAACATGCTTGTAACTTAATTTCCTCATCTCTGTGTTCATTATAACACGAAGTTTAACAAGCTAAAGGTCTCCGGTTCAAACTCCACCGAATACATCATATAGTATATATATATATATATATATATATATAAATATATATATATATAAATATATATATATATATATATATATATATATATATTTATTGGTCAGCTTTGCATAGAACACATTCAAGTTGAAGATATGATGAATATCAATTGATTCTCCTATTGTCGAACAATTGTTGCTTCGGGCCAATTTATTTTTGTGATTTTATTTGTAACGAGATACAATTTATTTGAGTTTAGTACCATCCAAAAAAGGTGCATCTATGACAAGTGTTGTATTGCATGTCCGAAAAAATCAGTCACCAGCAAACTAACGCAACGGATTGCTGGTTCTGAAAGGACAAAAATAAAAAATCACCAACATGAATGTTGGTGTTTCAATAAATAAATAAATAAAATTAAAGTTGTGTCATAAGATTGTCCTATCCATATGGTTACCAGGGCCGGCCCTGGCCCAGGGCGGCCAGGGCGACCGCCCAGGGCCCTATAAAATTTGGGGGCCCAAAAAATTAATTTAAATATATATATATTAGTAATCTTATATTGAAACTATAACTAATATATAATATGATCCTCCTTTAGCACAAAACATTTGTGGTGTAGTGGTTGTTTGTTATACTTGTACACAAGAGGTCTTAGGTTCTAGTCTTGCCTGTTTCATTTTTTAGTTCAATTTTTTTATATTATATATGGGTCCCATTTTAAAAATTTGCCTAGGGCCCCCATTAACTCAGGGCCGGCCCTGATGGTTACTACGAATGCATAATTATCCAGAGTGCATGAATTCATTTTGTAGAATGGTAAGGCTCAATTTGGAGTCCCAATTTATAGATTCTAGATTTTACATTATTTTTTTATCACATTAATTTTCGACCACACAACTTTTGGAATTAGAGGTCATTTTAACACTTTCTACTATTGCCATACAGACCCAACCCATTCTAGATTTAACTTTTAATTTGTTATAGATTTGGATATGGAGATACATTTTTGAGTTCCATCTACTAATGATGCTCTAACCTCATACAAGTTTTACTTCACTGTACATATGATAACTTTTTGTATACCGTATCCGCCATCCATATCAGTTTGTAATTTCTAATTGTGAACAAAATTGTCTTTGGGTACTGTTAGAAATTTATTGTACCATGTCGATTCATGAGATGAAGAACATAAATTAATTGCGGAAGCGTACCTGAATCCATTGCTAGGCTTGATGGATCTTGAAGCGATCGTCCTTTTATGGGGTTCGATCTTCCAACTTGCTACGACCCTTAATGACAAAGAGAACCCGAATCCTTTGTCCCTCTCTTTCTGTTGATCGGGATGCAGAAGAGAAAAAGAGAAACCTCTTTTTTGGTGGCCGTATAAGTTGGGGAAACATAACCCTAATGAATACATATATTTATAATAGTTTGATATTTCTAATTTGGCCCCTCATCAAATTAGATTTATCTCCGGTATCTACACATTAATTTCATGATAATTATACCCTTAAGCCAATTTTTCAAATAGACCACTTTAATTTGGCTAAATTATTTAGATAGTCTAACACAATTAATTTTACATGTGTGGTCCATATTATTGAATAATTCCAACAATCTTCCACTGGGCCACATATGTAACCTTATAATTGTGTTAACCTTAGTGAGCTCATAAATTGCTATCTTAATCCTTAGGGTATATCCGGACAATCTCGTCCATTAACCATATCAACATAGGATCAAAGCGGCATTCGTCACATATAGCGTAACTAAACCATCAATGGTCACATATACCAATATAGTTAAACGACATAGATCAATTATGGATACGTAGCATGGAAATTAAATGCAATGTGATCAATACATGTCTATTTCCAACTGGTCCACCTTAACTTTAGTGAGATCAAATACTTTAACATAATGAAAACAGAATGAACTGAATTTTTCATATATCTGATCAGATAAATATCCAAAATACTTTAATACATAAATATGTCCAAAACCAAATATCATCCAAATACATAAAATATAAACTCCCACTATACTGACATATCATCAAATGAGATAACACCCATATGAGCAGTGTGCTCATGAAAGACCTTGGGTGGTAACCCTTTTGTGAGCGGACCCGCTAACATGGAGTTTGTCCCAATGTGCTCTATGGACACTTCACCATTCTGAATTCTCTCCTTCATAACTCGGAACTTTATGTCAATATGCTTTGACTTATACGAGCTCCTGTTGTTATTAGAATATAATACTGCTGATTTATGTTGGCCCATTGGTCATATGGTCAACCTGATTTTAATAATTGATCAAAACTCTGTCTGGATATGATATACGAAGCTTGTTGGGACATCTCAGCTTCTTGGACATAAGCAAGATTGGATATTCACTCCGTTCAAGACTGAAGATCTGTTTGCCTACTTGAGTCTGTACTTCCTATGCAATGTAATTTTTTACTTTATTTGAGTCTAGGAATACATTGTACACCGAGTCGTACTGGCAAATAGGCTATCCCCAAAATAGTTCAAAATGTTTTTAAAATGACCTATCAAAATGTTTACAAAAGGTTTTCAAAAAGGTTTTCAAAAAGGTTTTCAAAAATTACCAAAAATCTATTTTAAAACCCTAACCTAACCCTGACAGAACTCGGCCAGAGTTCGGCCAGAGTTCGGCCAGAGTTCGGTTGGTGGCCGTTTGATTTTTGAATTCTCTGGAACTTGGTCCTCCTGCAGTTGCGGATTTGACCGAGATTTGCTCATCGAGTTCTGCCCGAATTCTGCCCGAATTCTGACAGAGTTCTCCCTTTGGAATTCCTATAAATAGAGATGGATTTCGATCATTTTAATTCACTCATTCACTTTCAATCTTCTCTCTATCTAAAAAGCTTTCTGCCTTCCAAAGAGTTTTCTAGAGCTTTCATTTTCAGATCCCAAGCCAGTTACAATCCTCTAGTCGATTTGCCAGTGCGGTACGGTCTAGAAGTTTCTGAGAGATTGTAATCAGAAGGCTTGATTGAAGAATACCTCTTCACATTTGAAGTTGGACGAGTTCTTCGTATCAAAGCTCGCGTTGTAGAAGTTGGAAGGACTTCGTAAGAAAACTTGCGATTTTTCCTATAGTGGATTCAACTGGTAGCAAGAGTTCTACCGACTGGATTAGTCCTCAACAGAGGGATACCAGTATACATCGCTGTCTTTGCGTTTGCTTTCTGAACTCTGCCTTTACATTATTTCAACTGTGATTATATACTGTGATTGTGTTGCTAACATTTTTTAATTAGCATTATTCCGCTGCCAACTCTATTCACCCCCCCTCTAGAGTATTACGCTTTACTATATCGTTCCTACAATTGGTATCAGAGCGGGTGTTACAGGTAAAGCGAGGTAACAGTGCTATTATTTATTCATTATTTATTAGATCACATCACATCACATGGCTACTATAAAATTCACAAGTGAAGGTCAGGCCACAAACATACCCCCTCTGTTTGATGGTACTAACTACACTTATTGGAAAACACGGATGAGTTTTTACTTGAAATCTCTTGATTTTGACTTATGGGCTATTGTTCTTGATGGCTATCAGAAGCCACCTCGTATAAATGTCGAGGGAGTTTTGGTTGAAAAACCCTAAAGCAGTTATACAGAGGAAGAAAAGAAAAAGGCCAGTCTTGACGCACGTGCCATTAATGCTCTTTTTTGTACCTTAGACAGAACAGAATTTAACAGGGTATCTACATGCACAACGGCAAATGGTGTGTGGAAGCTTCTCGAAGTTACACATGAAGGCACGACTCAAGTCAAGGAGTCAAAAGTCAGCAGACTTACTCAAGAGTACGAGGCGTTCAAAATGAAGCCAAATGAAACAGTCACACAAATGTTCGAGAGGTTCTTGGATATTGTAAACCCTTTGTCCTCCTTAGGCAAAGATTACAGTAACCACGAAAAGATTTGCAAACTCCTGCGAGCTCTCACCAAGAACTGGATTCCGAAGGCTACAGCTATCATTGAAGGAAACGACCTCACCACAATGTCACTTGAAGTACTCATGGGTAAACTACTCACTCATGAACTGGAGCTACAAGATTTTGAAGAGCCTGCTCCAAAGGAGAAGACTATCGCCCTCAAGGCTCAGCACAGAAAAGCTGCTGAAGATGACTCAGACAGCAGTGGATCTGACGCTGAAGATCAAGCTCTCCTAGCAAGGAAGTTCAAAAGATTCATGAGACATGAGAAGAGAGTCAAAGAGAACAACAGCAACAACTGGTATCAAAAAGATGCTGTCTGCTATGGCTGTAAGAAGAAGGGACATATGAAGAAGGACTGTCCCATCAACTCATCATCGAGCAAGAAGAACAACAGGTATGAAAAAGGCAACCTGAAAAGATCAACGTCTCAGAAATATGCCAACACCAGCATATGGCATGAGAGTGAAGCTAGCGACTCAAAGATGAACATTCAGAGGACGCTGCAAACATCTGCTTCATGGCAATCGATCAGGTACCTACTGAACCTGTAGAAACATATGATGACTTCACCTTTGAGCAATTAGGAGATGCCTTCAGTGACCTGATGCTTGACTACAGGAAACTGCGTAGTAAATATCAGACCGCTAAGAAGGTACTCAAAGAGTATAAAGGAGAAATAGGAAGACTTACCGACCTACTAGCTGAGATTAGAGCTAATGTTAGTGAGTCTGGTGAGCTTTCTTCTATAAAGCTCTTATTACACGAGACTAAACAGTCATCCGAAGAGAAAGACAAGATTATAGACCAATTGAGAGAAGATCTTTCTAGAGAAAAGAAAAGTCTTCAATCTGCACAAATCAGAATGGAATCACTCACTTCTGATTATACTAAGTTATATGACACTTCCAAAAGGTTGGAAATTAGGTTAGGAAAACAGCCTGAGCCTGCTGCTTCCTATCCTAACACGTGTCACTTACCGAGAATTCGGAACATTCCCAAGCCAAACACTGTCAGACCAAACCATACAAAACCTTTACCCCAAAAGGTTAAGCCCAAACATGATCATAGGTATACATTCTTCTATACTAGAAAACCCAAACCTACCAACCATGCACACCACTCAGCTTTCAACACTCGACATGCACAAGGTCATTATTGTGGCCTCATTGGTCATATATCATCTGTATGTAGAATGAGAAAGCTTGTAGATTTAAATGTTTATGCTTGGATACCTAAAGCTAACAATTCAGGATCCTACAAGAAATGGGTACCAAAGGTTTCATCTGCAAACTGTTTTATAGGTGGAACACCCTTCACATGCTAGAAGCAAATGGATCCTCGACAGCGGTTGCTCACGACATATGACCGGTGATGCTACCCTATTTGCAATACTGTCGAAGAAGAAGAAGGAAGATTATATTTCCTTCGGTAATAATTTGAAAGGGTATATTATTGGTATCGGTGATGTTGGTAAGTCTCCCTATCCCGTGATTAAAATGTCTGTCTGGTTACCGAGTTGAAACATAATCTGCTCAGCATAAGTTATCTAGCTGATCATGGTTATGGTATCAACTTTGGCAAAGACAAATGTACTATAGTTGATAGCTCAACTGGTAGCACTATCTTTGAAGGAACCAGGAAAGACAATATATATGTTTCTATCTGCTGGAAGAAGCTAACATTTCAGGTAGATGCTTAATGGCCAAAAGTGATGAGAGTCATCTATGGCACATGAGACTCGGTCATGCAAACATGGATACAATTTCAAGATTATCCACAAAGAAGATAGTACGTGGTTTACCAGACATAACATTCAAGAGGGATTCGGTATGCAGCCAATGTGAAAAGAACAAGGCTACCAGATCCACATTCAAGTCTGTAAACGCAGTATGTACTACTAGACCTCTACAATTGCTACACATGGATTTATTCGGTCCTAGCAGAGTTGCTAGCCTCGGAGGTAAATTATATGCATTTGTTATTGTAGATGATTTTTCTAGATACACGTGGGTATATTTCTTGACACGCAAGAATGACGCATTATCCGAATTTGTCGCCTTTTGCAAGAAAGTACAAAATGAAAAAGGTTACATGATCACTCGAATTAGAAACGATCATGGAGGCAAATTCGAGAATGCTGATTTCGAGCAATTTTGTGACACACACGGTTTCATACACGAGTTCTCCTGCCCTAGAACTCCACAACAAAATAGAGTTGTGGAACGTAAGAACAGAACTCTAACCGAAATGGCCAGAGTGATGTTAAATCAATTTAGCCTACCCAAATACTTCTGGGCTGAAGCTGTCAATACAGCTTGCTTTGTGCTCAATAGAGTTCTAATTCGACCCAAATCGAAGAAGACTCCATTTGAGTTATGGTTTGATAGAATTCTTTCAGTTTCATACTTTAAGATTTTTGGCTGTAAGTGCTTTATTCTTAATACTAAAGACAACTTGGAAAAGTTTGACGAAAAGGCCGATGAAGGTATATTTCTAGGTTATGCGGCCAAGAGCAAAGGGTACAGAGTCTTCAACAAACGTACCATGATCATCGAAGAATCAATCAACGTCACTTTTGATGAAATGAACCAAATGACTCTCGATGACAGTGATGAAGATCTGCCTACATCAGTTCAACATCAGCTGAACCTGAACCAAGCTCTGCACTAGCTGAACCCCCTAGAGGAGATCCAGGAACCAGCTACCTACAGAGTCTACCGAAGAGGTTAAAATCACAGCTGATCATCCACAAGATTTGGTAATTGGTGACTTACCAAAGGAGTAAGTACGCGATCATCCAGTAGAGATATTGTTTCTAGTGTTGCATTTATTTCACAGCTAGAACCTAAATCATGATGAACATGTAGTGATAGTTTCTGGATAGATGCCATGCAAGAGAAATTGAACCAATTCGAACGGAATCAAGTTTGGGAACTTGTTCCCAAGCCTATTGATCATCCGGTCATTGGCACCCGTTGGGTATTCCGAAACAAACTAAATGGGATGGTTTAGTAACTCGTAACAAGGCTCGACTCGTAGCTCAAGGATACAATCAAGAGAGGGTATCGACTACGATGAGACTTATGCCCCAGTTGCGAGATTAGAATCCATTCGAATGTTATGTGCATTTTCATGTTTTCATGATTTCAAACTTTTTCAAATGGATGTAAAAAGTGCTTTCTAAATGGATTTATAAAAGAAGAGTTTTTGTAGCACAACCTCCGGGTTTCACGGATTTCAAAAATCCTGACCATGTTTTCAAGTTGAAGAAAGCCTTATATGGTTTGAAACAAGCCCTCGTGCCGGTATGACCGTCTAAGCTCTTTTCTACTTGACAACGGTTTTTCAAAAGGAAGGTTGACACTACACTATTTATTAAATCTTTTAATGGCAAGCTGCTTTTAATTCAAATCTATGTTGATGATATCATATTTGGATCTACTGATGATCTCTTTGTCAAGAATTTTCTAAGTGTATGCAGAATGAGTTGAGAGAGCATGATGGAGAGCTGAAGTTCTTTCTCGGATTGCAAATCAAACAACCGACAATGGGACGTTCATAATCAAGCCAAGTACACAAAAGATTTGCTAAAGAAGTTCGATCTGGACAATGTCAAACCTATTGGCACTCCGATGGCAACTTCAACAAAGCTTGATTCTGATGAACAAGGCAAGCCAGTCGACACACGTAAGTATCGAGGTATGATTGGTAGTTTACTTTTTACTTAACTGCTAGTCGTCCAGATATAATGTTTATGTTTGCCTTGTGCACGTTTTCAGCTAACCCAAAGGAATCACATCTGACGCAGTTAAGCGTATCTTCCGATACCTTAAGGACACTTCTTCTGTCGGCTTGTGGTATCCCAAAATAAATCCGTGACCTTATCGGTTATTCGGATGCAGATTTGCTGGATGCAAGGTTGATAGAAAAATACTAGCGGTACATGTCATTTCTTAGGCAAGGCTCTAGTCTCTTGTTTAGTAAAAGCAAAATTCTAGCCTTATCAACAACAGAGGCTGAGTATATCACCGCAGGAATTGTGTGCGCTCAGATTTTGTGGATGAAACAAACCCTAGAAGACTTGATTTATTTCACACATATTCCCATTTTCTGTGATAACACGAG
>JANAVB010038419.1:10886275-10945743 GCA_029216955.1 Iris pallida
CGGCGGGCCTAGCTCTTGTGGTTAGGAGGGTTGGCTCCCCTAGGGGTGGGCTGGGTTCGAGCCCCCCCTTCCACCTGGGGTGGCTGGGCGGCTTTGGCCGCGGCCCCGGGTGCACCCGCTGCCGGACACCCCCCTCCCTGCCCCCCCCCCCCCCCCGGGCTCCCCCCCCACCCCCGGACCCCCCCGGGCCCCCCCCAAAATATAATATATATATATATATATATATCTATATTATATCTATATATATATCTATATATATATATATTATATATATGCATTTACTAAATTATATGTATATATATTTCTATGTATGTAGATATAATTTTGTGCTATGTTATTATGTATAAATTTACAAGTTATTTTATTATTTAATTTTATAACTTGTATATTTCACTACTTTAATATATATATTATTAGAATGCTTTAACATTCATTTATACATATATTTTAATATATGTAATTTTGTATTTCGATTGATTACGGCCATTTGAATCAGACCTAGCATGAGTTTTGTGGACTCAAATGAGCCTAAATATATTCAAGGCCTGTAATAGTTATATTGGACTTGATTCATGGCTTTGGGTCCCGTATCTGGACTCCGGTTCAATTTCGTATACGTGATAAAATAGTAAATAATTAATTAATTATTTTCTAGAAATTGTAACTTGCTGTATTGAAATTTTTAGGTATAGTTTAAGTGCTGTAAAATCTGGAGCAAATTGTATTTAAATACTATGGTAATTTATCCAATTTAATATTATTTTTGCAGGATTTAATTAGTAATTTTGACATTTTATAAAAATAGAAATATGACTCATTTTCAGGATACTTATGTTTACTGATTTTAATAAATATCTATGAGGGCTTCTAAATTCCAGAAAAATTAGTATAAATTTCTATAATTAGCAAGGTTGAGTTTAGAGCTTTGTCTTGTAATAGTAAAGTTATATAACTATTCTAATATTGCTAGAGTGAAGTGCACAGATGAATTATTAATTAATAATTGTTTTTAAGTCATGACTTGTGATTTTTGGGTATTTCTAGTATTTAAAATGTTGACCTACCTTAGAGTAGAAGACCTAGAGGTTGGTTTAGATGCCATATCACCTCACGTTGGATTCCTATGCTAATTTTACTTAGCTAAGTATCCAAGTGCGTCGTGTCACTCAAGTAGTGTTAGTCTTTGTTTATAACTTAGATAGCTGAGATAGTTCATATTTGTGTCAGTGCCAGGACACCAACATCTATAGCATTCCTTCACTACCTTGCTTTGCTAGAGGCAAGTACCTCTACAAACTTTATTTACTGCATATGATGAATTGTGTAAAAACTGTTAAATACTGATACCTAAACTACAAGTCATACTTCTCCATGTTTCACATACTTTATATACTGCTCTCAGTATAAACCATGCTTTATACTGTTCTCGTATTACCCACATGTTATAAAATGGGTTATGGGAAAACTGTTAGTAGTGTACGTGATCATGCCCCCCTTCTCCGTATGTATTTACCGTGCACTGTTACATTCTATATGCAACTTTGTTGTATGTCTGATCCCGTTTGTGTATGGATATACACCGATGTCGTTAAGTGTACGTATGAGCACTTCAAAAAATTATATGTACCACTGTACACCCTATTTACCTATTGACCGATCACGTACATGCTACAGTTTTAAACTTTAAAACAAACTTACATTGCCATGATAAATATATCTAAAACTGGATAAATCAAGATATGCCATGATTCCTGTTTATTACACTTCAGTTTATTTCATGCTTCGTATATTTATTTTGTTAGAATCAGTACTGCTACCGTCCTGACAGGATAACGTTGTAGGTATACTTACCGAGGAGGAGTTGCTATGTGATAACTTATGGAGTTGCCATCGATGATCAGACTTTACCTTACGATGATGTACCTGCGGGGAAACTTATCTAGTTTGTGTAGTTGCTCGGAACTTTTGAGAGTAGTCATGTGTTAGACTATGTATTTTGATACTGGACCTGTATCCAGTTTTATGTCTTGGCTATGTATTGGAACATATTTTTATACGAGATGATTTGTGTTTGGAACATTATTCTGACTCAATATGACATATAGAACTGTTAGCACACTTTGATTATATATTGTTTATCTTTAGAACAACTTACTAGCTTATCTCTAGCGTAGGCTGGACATGACTTGGTCCGGCCCAACAAATTGGGTAGCGTGACATATTTTTAGTGGTGGCCCACGCAGGTCCTGACTAAATTGTTTGGTTACGTCATTGTACCAAGCATGCCTGCAATTAGGAACTTAAGATAACTAGATAACACTAGGAATAACATTTAGAACACCTAGAGGATTACTAGGATTGTAACATAGAAAACTCATCGCGGCACATGCTCGCTATTACAAGTTAGACTTTCTTGTTGTTTATAATTGTTTACTTTAAGGAGTCCTTATAAGTTCTTTTATTTATTAGATGGTGCTCACCCGCTCGTCCCAGTATGCCACACCTAAAAATGGCACACTTCCTATCCAGTCGGTTGACCAGTTGACCGATGTACCTCCACCTACCATACTCCTCCACTCCATAAATCCACCAACCCAGATGCCTCCACCACCTTCCACATTACAGTCTCAGTAGGACCCGATACTCCCACCACCACTTATTAGTATACCTGCCCAGGCTTACGTCACTCTCGACGAGAACCAACTGCTCACTCTGATCCAGGGGTTCCTAACGACCCATCTGGAGCAGACCACCTTACTCCGCCAGAGCATGGAGCATCTGAGGAGCGTACCATGGTCCCACCACCGGTAGAGCTACGGCAGAGAGCGAGAGAGAGAAACATCAAGGACTTCATGGGCTTGAACCCCAGGAAGTTTATGGGGACTGAAGGCATCGTAGTAGCAGATGACTGGCTAGACTCGGTAGAGAGAAAGCTCTCGGAGCTAGGTTGTCGGGTGACCTTCAGGTCGAGGCAACAGGATTTCTGCTGACAGACTTGGCAGGAGTTTGGTTCAGGAATAAGCCACTATTTACGAGAGGAAGGGCCACATGGGATCAGTTCAAGATCCAGTTCAAGAAAAAATTCTTCTCGACCACGCTAGAGTAGGCATAGGGCTACAATTCCAGAACATCCAGCAGGGGAACCGTTCTGTTGACGAGTACGCAGCGGAGTTTAGTCGTTTGAGTCGTTTCGCTCCTAGTCGGTTGCAGACCCAGAGAAGATGACGCGTAGGTTTTGCCATGGTCTAGTCCCAGACATTGGCATTCTCCTAGTGGCGAATGGGACGACTGACTACTACCAGAGCCTAGAGTTGGTCCGGAGCATAGAGGAGCGTCTTCTGTCTTACAAGAGGTCGACTTTCGTACACCATGAGGGACCTTCTAAGCGCCAGGCTTTCCAGCCGAGAGCACGACGCCGCACCATAAGACATATCGTCCTCCCTACCACATCACCCAACCCCACCAGTTAGATCCCGGGACCACGACAGCAGAAGGGAGCTGTGTGTTCATTCTGTAGGAGGCCAGGCCATGACACTTCCGTCTGCAAGAAGAGGTTGGGACATTGTTTAGCTTATGGGTCTACCACCCACCAACTTCGGAATGCCCAGTAGCGAGGGTACCAGGTGCTAGACCACCATCTAGAGGACCGTCGCTTCCGACTCAGCAACAGCGGTTCGGGCAACATCTGCAGCAGCATAAGGGACCCCAGGGGAAGGCTTATAGTCTGGCTCTTGAGGCGGAGCCGGAGCAGGTTTCGAAGCCAGATTATTGGCCGACATCATCACAGGTTATATTTATTTGCATACTTTTCTAGCTCTATGCTTGTTTGATTCCGGTGCATCGTATAGTTTTCTGTCATTAGAGTTTTTGCATAAACACCATTTAGTAGCTACACCTACCGAGGAGATGAGTAGAGTAATGACGGGAGGCGGAACAGTACCCATTAGGGCTATCTATAGATGCTCTATTATATAGCTGGGAGAGAGTTTGGGGGACGATTCTTTGTGATGCCACTTCCCGGATATGATATCATATTGGGAATGGATTGGCTTAGCTATGCTCACGCAGCTATAGACTGTCATGAGGGTAGTATTCTGTTCAGTCCCCCAGCATGACACCAATTAGTGTTAGGAGGACAGGGCCGAAGATCAGCCTAGAGCCGAACTGTTGTGTGACAGTTGGGGAGTTAGCACCGCCACACCCTATCATTAGGGAGTTTATGGATGTATTCCTAGAGGATCTTCCAGGACTTCGCCTGACAGAGATGTGAAGTTCACTATAGATTTAGTGTCGGGTTCATCACCAGTATCCCAGGCTTGCTATAGAGTGAACCCCAAGGAGGCCGTAGAGATGAAAGAGCAGATCGATGACCTGTTGAAAAAGGGTTTCATTCGATCTAGTGCTTCTCCATGGGGTGCGCCAGTGCTCTTTGTACCCAAGAAGGATGGTACAGTCCGGTTGTGCATTGACTACCGGGTGTTGAATACCATCACCGTTAAGAACAAATATCCTCTGCCCAGGATAGATGATTTGTTCGACCAGTTGAGTGGGACGAAGGAATTTTTCAGGATAGATTTGAGATCCGGTTACCACCAGGTGAAAGTCAGGGCTGAAGACATCCAGAAGACTGCTTTCAACACAAAGTATGGGCAGTACGAGTTTTTGGTGATGCCATTTGGTTTCACAAATGCGCCAGCTGTCTTTATGAACTTGATAAATAAGACATTTACCAGTATCTGGATAAGTTCATCGTAGTATTTATCGACATCCTGATATACTCGAAGATGCTGGAGGAGCACGCAGAGCACTTGCGGACAGTTTTAGGGATTCTGAGGAAGGAGAGTTTGTATGCCAAATTTTTGAAGTACGAGTTCTTTTAGACGAGTGGAGTTTCTCGGTAATGTGGTCACTGGAGAGGGGATCTCAGTGGATCCCAGGAAGATTGCTGCCGTCGAGACATGGAAGGCTCCGATATCGGTTTCAGAGATCAGGAGTTTCTTGGGTTTAGCAGGCTATTATAAGAAGTTCGTCCAGGACTTTGCTAGGATAGCTGACCCATGACGAAGCTGACGCGGAAGGACGCAGAGTACATCTGGTCAGAGGACTACCAGGCAGCATTTGAGAAGCTGAAGAGGAGGCTGACGACCGCTCTAGTTCTGACATTACCTTCAGGATCTGGAGGTTTTACCATTTACAACGATGCTTCGGAAAAGGGGTTAGGATGTGTCCTATAGCAGCATAGGAAAGTGATTGCTTATGCATCTAGGCAATTACGGACTCATAAACGGAACTATCCTCCCACAACCTAGAGTTAGCTGCGGTGATCTTTGCACCCAAGTTATGGAAACACTACTTATATGGAGAGCGAGTGGAAATCTTTACGGACCACAAGAGCTTGAAGTATGTGTTCACGCTGAAGGAGCTGAACATGAGGCAAGACGATGGTTGGAGTTGATGAAGTACTTTGACATCGATTTACAGTATCATTCCGGAAGGCAAATGTAGTGGCGGATGCGCTGAGAAGGCATCCGATGGCATGGTATCTGATGATAGATCGACATTTGCGAGAAGATCTGGAGAAGCTCGGTATCGAAATAGTTTGGCCAGGATCAGTGATTCAGATGATGGCGCTAGACATTCAGTCAGGTTTGATGGAGCAGATCAAGAAGACTCAGCCTACAGATGAGAGCCTCCGCAGACTCCGAGCCCAGGCTTTAGCTGGATTGCTAGACGACTTCACCGTAGCAGAGGATGGATCTTTGAGGCACGGCAGCCGGTTACACGTGCCGAAGGGAGAGCTGATAGAGGCAGTCTTGCAGGAGGTGCACCGATCGCGATATTATATTCACCCTGGTGCCAACAAGATGTACTGTGACTTGCGGGAACATCTATGCTGGCACGGGATGAAGAGAGATGTATCACGCTTCATTTCGTGATGCCTAGTTTGCCAGTAGGTCAAGCGGAGTGCCAGAGGCCAGCTGGTCTATTACAACCATTACCCATTCCCGAGTGAAAGTGGGAGCATATTACGATGGACTTCATTTCAGGGCTTCCTCGTTCCCAAGGAGGGAAGGATGCCATATGGGTCATCGTAGACAGGCTGATGAAGTGTGCTCACTTCAAACCCTTCAAGGTGGGGCTCTCCAGCGAGAAGTTGGCAGAGCTATACATACAACAGATAGTTCGCTTGCACGGAGTACCATGAGCATCGTATCGGACCGGGACAGCAGATTCACGTCCATTACTGGAGGAGCTTGCTGGAGGAGTTGGGCAGTCGGCTCAAGTTCAGTACAACGTACCACCACAGACCGATAGACAGTCCGAGAGGACGATACAGACGCTAGAGGACATATTGAGGACTTGTGTGCTGGACTTTGGCGGATCATGGGAGAGCCATCTGTACTTGGTAAAGTTTTCATACAACAACAGCTACCAAGCCAGCATCGGTATGTCTCCTTTCGAGGCACTATATGGACGACGATGCCGTATACCTCTCTTTGGAAAGATATTGGGGATAGAGTTATGCTTGGGCCAGAGATGATCACTAATGCAGCAGAGAAGGTCAGGATGATCAGAGACAGGCTCAGAGTTGCTCAGGACATGCAGAAACACTGGGTCGATACTAGTCGCAGACTGATGGAGTTCGCTGACAGAGATATGGTATCGGTGAAGATATCGCCTACTAGAGGTACGATCCGGTTCGGACGAGGCGGTAAGTTGAGCCCAGATACATTTGACCGTTTGAGGTACTCGGCAGGATCGGGAGGTAGCTTACAGGGTCACACTTCCACCCAACCTAGCAAGTGTTCACGATGTCTTCCATGTGTCTCAGCTGAGGAGATACGTTCCAGACCCCAGCCATGTGCTAGATCATTCATAGTTGGAGATCGGACCGAGTCTTGCGGTTACTGAGCAGCCAGTGGAGATATTGGACCGGAGGGAGAAGAGGTTGAGAACAAAGTCATACCCTTGGTCCGAGTAGCTTGGAGCCGTCACTCGGAGGAATCTACATGGGAGAGGGAGTCGGACATGAGGGAGAGATATCCTTACTTGTTCGACCCACCAGCCGCGAGGGAACCATCCGTTCCCGCTTGATACCGTAGAGGTTAGTCTTAAATAGTAACCTTAGTCTTGTTTGCACTGCTTGCTATGTTAAATGTTTGTAGAGTCTTCTATCCTTATGAATTTCGAGGACATAATTTTTCAAGGAGGAAAGATTTGTAAGCCCTAAATATTTTAACTATTTTAATTGAGGAATTTTAGTTACAAATAGCATTTATATCCCTAAAATAAATTATTAGAATTATTTAGAATTTTTAGGATTTTTAAATGATTTTTAAATGATTTTTAAAGCCAAAAGTATCAATTTGCAATTATTTAAATTATTTTTATTCAGCTTACAATTTATTAAATTGTTTTTATATCAGTTTGCAATTTATCAATTTGTTAATGTCAATTTGCAAATTTTATGGCGGTGGGGTGTTAGTAATATCTATATGGGGTAGGGGGGGGGGGGGTTCTGCAAATGCGCCACCCGATCACCGCCTTCGTCCCCGACTAATCCGACGACCGATGGCTAAACCTAAACCCTAATTTTCAGGCGACCTAACCCTAATTCCATCGCCATTCCCACCGTATAAATACCCCTCGACCCGAAACCCTAACTTATTCTAACTTCCCGACCACCACAGCGCCCCTACCCCGTTCTTCTCCGATGAGACGCCGGAGACCTAGATCTAATAGCGCCGCCGTTCAGCCATCGCCGTAGCCGCACACCACCACTAACTTGTTCGTCTCAATGAGACGAACCCAACGCCACCCTTTGCCGCGACCATGACGCCTCCTCCGCCGTATAGCACCCCCGAGAGCTCCCTTGCGGGGACACGTACGTGTCTCTTCGTGTCTACTTCACCCCCGTGTCTCATTTTCACATAGGTGGGTCATTTCGTGTCGGTGAGTTTAGTGGTGGACTCGGACAAGAGAAATTCGTGTCGTGCGTGTTGTGCTAGCCTCGGACACAGGATTCGTGTGCCCGTGTCCCTAATTGTCAGGACACGGGTTTAAAATAAATGGTTAATGTGTTTAAATTTATGTTAACGGGCTTAAACCCGCACAGTAATGGCATTTACTTAATGGATTTACTGTTCATAATGGGTTTTGGGTTTGGGCTGGATTTATATATATATATAATAATATATATATATATAATTATATATAATATATTATATATATATATATATTATGTTATACAAATATTTATATATATATATATATATAGATATATATTATATATATATATATCTATTAATATATATTAGATTATATATATATATATATATATATAATTAGTATTATACTGTAAGTATAATACATATATATATATATATATAATTTATTTATATATATATATAATATATTATGTATTATACTGTTAAGTATATTATATATATATATATATATATAATATATATATATATATATATTATGTTATACTGTTAAGTATATATATAATAATATATATATATATATATAATATATATATATATATATATATATATATCTATATATATATATATATATATATATATATAGTGTTTTGAATCCTAGGGCTGACTGTGCCAAGATAAAGAGTGGTTGGGATTTAATCTTGGTGAATCAACGGTTGTGGGGTTTTATTGGGAATCCAAAGAGTGGGGTTTGCACTCATAATGGTTGTGGATGAGCATTATTGAGAGTAGAGTTTTATGGGAAATGAGCATTATTGAGAGTGGGGTCTTATGGGGAATCCAAAAAGTGGGGTTTGCACTCATAATGGTTGTGGATGAGCATTATTGAGAGTGGGGTTTTATGGGGAATCCAAAGAAAATTCACGTCCAACAGTGGTTGGGATTTAATATTTTGATGGGGGCCTCATAATTATTATTGTTCGTTTAAAATGGGGGTCCAAGATTTTGAGGGGAATACCTTAAATGAACCATGCCCTATGGGCACGGGTTATGACTAGTATATATATTTCTATATTATATGTATTTACTAAATATACAAGTTATATATGCATTTACTAAATTATATGTATATATATTTCTATGTATGTAGATATAATTTTGTGCTATGTTATTATGTATAAATTTAGAAGTTATTTTATTATTTAATTTATAACTTGTATTTTTCACTATTAATATATATATATATATATATATATATATATATATATATATATATATATATATATATATATATATATATATATATGTATTATTAGAATGCTTTAACATTCATTTATACATATATTTTAATATATGTAATTTTGTATTTCGATTGATTACGGCCATTTGAGTCCAGACCTAGAATGGGTTCTGTGGACTTAAATGAGCCTAAATACATTCAAAGCCTGTAAGAGTCATATTGGACTTGATTCATGGCTTTGGGTCCCGTATCTGGACTCCGGTTCAATTTCGTATACGTGGATAAAATATTAAATAATTAATTAATTAATGTTCAGAAATTATAATTGCTGTATTTGAATTTTTAGATATAGTTTAGTACAGTAAAAATTTGGAAAAAATTGTATTTAAATACTATGTTAATTTATCCCATTTAATATAATTTTTGCAGGATTAATTAGTAATTTTGACATTTTATAAAAATAGGAAAACATGACTCATTTTCAGGATACTTATGTTTACTGATTTTTAATAAATTTCTATAATTAACAAGGTTGAGTTTAAAGTTTTTTTGTAATTAATAGAGTTATATATCTATTTTAATAATTTCTAGAGTGAAGTGCACAGATGGAATTATTAATTAATAATTGTTTTTAAGTCATGACTTGTGATTTTTGGGTATTTCTAGTATTTAAAATGTTGACCTACCTTAGAGTAGAAGACCTAGAGTTTGGTTTAGATGCTATATCAACTCAAGTTAGATTCCTATGCTAATTTCACTTAGCTAAGTATCCAAATGCGTCGTGTCACTCTAGTAGTGTTAGTCTTTGTTTATAACTTAGATAGCTGAGATAGTTCATATTTGTGACAGTGACAGGACACCAGACATCTATAGCATTTCCTTCACTACCTTGATTTGCTAGAGGCAAGTACCTCTACAAACTTTATTTACTGCATATGATGAATTGTGTAAAAACCATGTTAAATACTGATACCTAAACTGTAAGTCATACTTCTCCATGTTTCACATACTTTATATACTGCTCTCAGTATCCACCATGATTTATACTGTTCTCGTATCACCCACATGTTATAAAAGGGTTATGAGAAAACTGTTAGTAGAGTACGTGATCATGCCCCCTTCTCCATATGTATTTACCGTGCACTGTTACATTCTATATGCAACTTTGTCGTATGTCTGATCCCACGTTTGTGTATGGATATACACCGATGTCGTTAAGTGTACGTATGTGCACTTCAAAATTGATATGTACCACTGTACACCCTATTTACCTATTGACCGATCACGTACATGCTACAGTTTTTAAACTTTAAAACAAACTTATATTGCCATGATAAAATGTATCTAAAACTGGATAAATCAAGATATGCCATGATTCCTATTTATTACACTTCAGTTCATTTCATGCTTCGTATATTTAGTTTGTTAGAATCAGTACTTGCTACCGTCCTGACAGGATAACGTTGTAGGTATACTTACCGAGGAGGAGTTGCTATGTGATTCCTATTATGGAGTTGCCATCGAGGATCAGACTTTACCTTACGAGGATGTACCTGCGGGGAAACTCGTCTAGTTTGTATAGTGTCACGACCCGATACAAAATTATTGGGTCGAACCGATCATGCCCAGCCTGCACCGTTGTGAGACGGCGGCAGTAAGCTGTTCTATATGCAGGTATTCACAACAACATCTATACATTTGTCACAACTCGAATATACGAAAATTTTAAATACACTACAAAAAAAGTGTTTTTTGGGACGACACTATAAGGAACACTAGTCTAAAAAGTCCTAAAAGTATAATTGTAGGGACGGGTATATTTTTAGTAACAAACAGTTGCATTTTTTTGGGACAGATTGTGAAAATGGATCATTATTTAGGACTAATGGAAAGTTCTGTTCCAAATAATACATATTTCCGTCCCAAATAGGACGGCGGGAATACCACACATTTGGCGGCTAATTGCCAAAGTTATGGGGGGAAAGTTTTACCTCCACGTGTTCCCATCGTAACCGTTCGATCGGATGGATTAATCCAGACCGTCCATCCCAAAATCATTCACAACTTATTCACCATTTGATCAAAATCAACCTAAATATCTCTCTCGATCAAAAACTTGGCTGCTACAAACCCTCTCTCTCCGATCAAAATCAACGGTGCTCCAAACCCTCTCTCTCTTCCCCTTATCGCCACTCCGACCCCGAGCCAGGCCTCCGCCACCACCGCCCTCATCTCATCGGCGCCACCACTCCAACCACCTCTCCTCTCTCTCTTTCATTCATCATCGTGATAGATTCTGAGAATGACCACTAGGTAAGAAGTTCTTCTTCTTCTTCTTCTTCTTCTTCTTCTCTTCTTCTATTTTTTCAATCGGATCGATCTGATGTTCATTTGGTCTTGATTTTGAATAGGAAAGGGGGTTTTGCTTAGTCCATGGGGGGCATCGACGAGTCGGACCAGAAGCGCCAGTACTTTAGCTCCGTCTTCCATCGCTGGCACAAAGAAGAAGCCAATGCTCGCCTGCTCCGAGAATAAGGAGGTACCATCCCATCAACCGAATCTAATGCGATTAATCGGATTGATCTATTTCTAGGGTTTTTATGCTTAATTAGGTCAAATTTGGCATTTTTTTGGGATTGATTGTGAGTACATATATGTGCAAACGAAATATGTTATGAATATTGTTACAATTGTGTTTTTATGCCAAAATTATTAAAAAGTTGAGTTCTCACATTATTTCATATCATGAGAACTCCTAAAATTATATACAGTGTAATTCTACTGTTATTATTCAAAAAATAAATTTTCATATGATTTTTTTGGGCTTGATAGGGTTTTTTAAGAGTTGTTACTTTGCTGTATGAATGTTACGTCGTTGACACTAATGATCTAATGTTTATATGATGCATGTGTTTATAGCTTTGAGCATATTTTCGGAGCCACCATCTTTGATGGTTCTTGAAGGCAATGTGATGGCTGGAGAACCAGTAGTTGGGTCAGTTCACAATCACTCTCAACAGGATATATTTTTAACCTTGTCGTATTCTAGCCATCGATCAATCTTACTGTCTTTAAAAACTTTAATCGTGTTTAGAGTTTTCTTATTGAATCACTGAAACTCAACGATAAACATATATTGTACTTTTCTGAAGCAGATTGACTGATGAATATGGAATTATTTTGTGTGTTTCAGGTACTGGTTGTTTGCATAGGACCTGTCATATTCTCATGGATTGTGGTTGATGATGGATCCAACCAAGACTTAAGTCTCTAATTCCATAATATGGTCGGTGAAATTAGAAAATTCCATTATGGATGATACTATATGAAACTAATTTAGCAAAGAGGTTTAGCCTATAAAATCATATCTTTGTCCTAATCTTCAGCCAAGTTCCACCAAAATCCTTCGGTTCTATATGCCTCCAATGTTATTTATATGTTTGGTTTCAACTACTCTTTATGTTATCAGCAGATAATATGAAAATACCAATTATATTTATTCGCAAACCAATGTCAATCTTATAATCAACTTCAAGATATTATTATAGTTGTTGTGCCATCGATAGTTCTGCTATATTTCTTATTCAATTATCCTGACCATGCTATGTCCTGCTACTCTCTTTTGTCTGCCTCATTATGACATGGTCCAGGTCTCTTCCCAATAAAAAGAACCAACTGAAGTTTTTGAAGAAATTATACAAAGCTAAGAGAGAGAAACTGAAGCTAGATCAATTAAATGAGCTATTTGTTTCTCTTGGTTATGCACTTGGTAAGATTTCCCTATAACTTTGAATATATCATATTTTAAATTTATCAATAGTTTTAGTCTTAGGAGCTTGGAAGCATGGATGCACCAAAATATGTGCATGTCTATGTATACATGAACCTCGACAAAGCCTGAATCCTATATGGATGTGGCTACGGATAAATAAAAAGTGGTATTGTGTCATGCAGCATTGTTTACATATGTGCAAACGTAGTTGGTTTGTGTCTATTAATGATGATTACTTTATTTAGTCTTGTAGAAGAATTGAAGCTTCCAAGAATCTGAGACCTGGAACAGCCTCTCTGTAAATAGGGGCAAGGCTGCTACATCTTGTTACTTCCCAGACCCTGTGCATTAGCAGAAACTTTGTGGCAGTAGGACACCTTGCAAAGTATCAAGAACTGGGCAGATTATAATTACTCTTTAATCACTACAATCTTTTTCTTTTTTTAAAATATTTTCTTCCACAAAAATGGTTGGATCTTGGTAGATAAAATTTAAAAAATGATTCATGGGAAAGTAATGTGCTCATCATGCAAGTTCTGTTGCAGATTTAGGTAACCATGCAAATTCTGTTGATATTGGTCTAAACCTATTATATTTGTATAAGTTTTGGAAGGATGCTTATATTTGCAATAATGCTAGGTTTTGTTTCTGATGCAATCTCAGATAACTTTGACTCATTGAGGAAGGGCATAAGTGCAAGTTATAGAGAAAAATCACACACTAATACTTGGTTGGAGTGACATTCTGGTAATTTTTACCTTTTGTGAAAGCCTTATTTCTTTCTTCGTCAGTAATATGCTTACTAATTTTTATATTTATTATAAAATTTGATTCCAGGGTTACTATTATTTTAGCCTAATATTTAGTCATATGAGATAATTATTTTAGTAAGCTCTGCTTTAAGGTAGCAGTGCCATTTGTTCATGTCAAGGTCATAAAGCATGGATGAAATCCACAGGGCCTTTCATATTTGTACATCTTTTAAAATATGTAGACCACTTTGAGTGATGTGGATCATGCATTTCCAAGATTATGATTGTGTCAAATAAACCCACCTATTATATGAGCTTTATTCAAAACTTTTAATATGCTTCTACATTCACAAATAAACCCTAGTTAGATAAACAAAACTTTGATAGCAATGTTGAACTTGAACTAATGTATTTTAACTTGACAATTAGTTAATGAGTGCTTTGTGGTTTCCTCCACTTATGAAGGGTTGTCATGGACAAGAAAGGGCTAAATTCTAAACTTGGCAGCACACTCAATCCTTTACTATTAGTAAGATTGTACATGGGTGCAGTAAAATTCATATGGTGACTACTGCAAATACAGAAAACAAGTATAAAGGTCATGATTATTAAATCATGCGTGGGGAAATAGAGGAAATGGTTTTCTGATATCAAATTCAATATTGTCAAGAAGCTTCTAATTGTTTGGTAATAAGTTACAATGCTACGAAAGTAACATAGGTGGAGGCAAGGCTAGTTTCTCATGATTGCTAGTTAAAATAATTTAAGCTAAATATTGAGTTGTATTTCTACTGATTGAAATGACAATACAGTCTTTGGAAATATGGCGCATTGAAAATCTTCTCCTAGTTCCTATCCCAAATTCTGATTATCTTAATGGTTACTTATTTTTTGTAAAAATGTCAAGAAGGATGCGAGCTAAGCAAACTCCAGTACTTAATTTTTTTCATCTTGAACTCCATCATGTTTATTATTCCATATTTAATTGAACCTCACTGCCAAAGGATAATTATAGATGTTTCTGCAGCAAAAGAAATAATTTTAATTACTCTTATTGTTAGTAATTGCATGCTTGACTGTTGCAGTTGTTTGCTTGACTATTGCTCAGATTATCGGGACCTCGCTGATAGGAACCAATTGTTGGCCAAATTCAACGGCCAAGTTTGGATTGTTAGTCTCTTGGTAAGTATTTACATAGATACACCTTAATAGAATTCTCATAAGAATTGAACACTTAACATAATAATTATAATAACTAAACACATGTTGTGGATAGGTAGATGAGTTATGGGATGGCAACCGGTTCGAGCATGAATGGCTGGCAATACTGTGGAAAGGTAGATGAGTTGGACTACTACAATTGTTTCTTGAAACATTAGGTAAACACATGGGGAACAATTATGAAATACAGAGTTAACTTGTGGGAACAGACTGTAAATGCTGGGAATCTCAAAAGAACAACTTGGGAAATTTGTAGAAACTTGGGCAATGTGTGAAACTTTGTAATTGTTATGGGAACTCATAGAAGGTCATGCATGTTTTCATTTTTAACTATACATATTTTTCCATATATCTGATTTCTGTCTTTTTTATTAACATACATTTTTATTTTGGCATTGGCTTCTAATATGGTATCCCGTATCCACACCATCTCATTGACGATTATTATTCTCTTTCTTCTTAGAATCCACTACCTTGCTCACAATATGTAAAACTCTGCATCGGTATCAATTTTAGATCCATTTTGTGAGTACCTGGTATTGGTAGTTTTGACAGTTTCAGTTGTTTTTGATTGGACCATTAGAATGTTCTGTTTAAACACTTACAAAATTGTTTTAAAGAATCTTATCAAAACATAAGAAATGATGTCCCAAGTTGTATAATTCATGAACTATGTATGTAGTTATATGGTGGTGTTGGTAAATAATTAAACGATCTCTATGGAATTATAACATGGTAATTTCACAATGTAATACACAACATACGGTATAAAGTTTTAAAATTTCTTTTCAAGCATGAAATGAATGTAAAGGCAAATCAAATATATAATTCATAATTTTGGCAAGTAGGTCCTATTTTGGCAAAATTTTGCTTGTTTATGCTAATTTAAGTCTGGTTCGTCATGTTTTTGCCAATATAAGGTGGATCTCGTAATTTTGTGCAATTTCAGGTTGGCTCTATACAAATCCAGTTTGATGTGAACATTAGGTATTAGTGTGGGCTGATTTTTTGAGCCTTGCTTACCATGAAGAGTGTCCCTCTCATGCTATATTCATATTTTTCCTTTTTTTTAAGCCTTGCTTCCTATTTACCAAGTCCTAGATGTTTTTTGATTGTCTATTATAAGCTATTAAAATAATTTATTTGTAATAAGGTTGTCACTTTTGTCTATTCTTAGAATGTAGTTTCAGGAAACATGTATTTGGTTTGAGAGTGAGGGGTCTGGCTTTCATGGTTTTAATATCATTTATTTGTGGGGCCCTTGCAGGAAAAAAAGACTAAAAATAGAGGGCAGCTTGAAGAGTGAATAGTTTTCTGCCTTTCAGGTACTAGTTCTGGTTCTAAAAAGGATTTATTATCACATTCATTGCCTACTGGTGGACCTTAGTCCACTTATGGAGTATACGATAAGGTGTGCATATTTTCTTTGACTCTTTTTATCCTTTCATCCTACAGTAAATTCCTACATCCTCTTCTTCACTGTGCATGTCATGGAGTTATGCTTCTAAAGGTCAAAAGTTTTTTGCTTCACTTATTATGGCAGTGTTCTTGTTGGCATTGTATATTTGTATGTAAATTTTCCATATATTGCATACCAACCAATTTATATTTTCCATTGTTACCGATACGGGCTGATATTTTCAAACTTGGCCTGCCAACTAAGAACAATGGTTATGGGTATTAGTTTGATATAAATCTGGTCATCCAGTGGGCTTACTTATAATGACTCAAAAAAATCTCTCCAAATTTCTTTTGATTTATAAAATATATTCCTGAATCTGTTTTGAATCTGGTTATAGGGTCGGAATAGTACATATGAATCATAGTTCAAATATTTCGTGTCTTCATCTACTTTATGTATTTTGTTCTCATTGATGCTCAATAATGCGTCTTTTCTTGATTACCGGGTGTAATTTCTATTTTCTTTATGGTGTAATTGGTTTAAGGTCTTGAATTGATGATTGGTCTACTATTATTGGCCCCAAATGTGAATCATGGAGCTAGGTTCTGGAAACTCCATTCCACATGATACAATAGGTCCTTTTTTATACTATAAGAAGGCTATTTGTTGGCAAAAAGTGGAGACTGATATATAGAGTAAACATTTTGTTGTAAGAAAAAATATGGAGAAATAATTATATCATCTGAATCATAGTAACTGCTCGAATATCCAAGGAGTTGGAAAATTGATTGGGTTTTCAATTGGTCATGATCCAACTGATATGCAATACACACAAAAAAGGGTTCGTATTGGGTAACCTAGCATAGCGTGTCAGAAACGTTTTAAATTCGGCTGCCACCACCTATACATCGTTTAATTAAAATATACATCTTTAAACTTTGGGATATAATTATGGTGTCTGCTCCTACAGCACAATATTATTCAAGTTTGATGCTCATAAACCTTACCCTCTTTTGTTTATATTTCTTTCTCTTGGCTATTTGGGTTCTGAGGTTGAAGTTTTATACTAGGTATGCATGCAATACTAATTAGTATAAGCATATTGTTTTATTTATACTTGGTTATGTTATTCATAAAGGATAAAGTATTTTCATTTATTCAGTCTCATCTTTCATGCATAAGAGATGATGTAAGTTCCACAACCAAAATATGCACTACCTTAGCCATGTAAAGCCCAACAACATGGAAGAACTATTAACAAATGCAACTCCAGTTAAATAATGGTACAAGGACCAATGTAGATAACTCCAAGCATAATTTTGGCTTCTAATGAGCATTCATTGATGTCTTCACTATCTAGAAATATCTTATTTATATGTCCAATTCTTGTTGTGATATATGTATTGATCACTCAACTTTCAGGTGGTTGCCTGCATACTTCAAGACACTACATCTAGAAAATTAATGTGGCAGATAAGGTATGAGTCATATATTACTTGTTCTCTGTCATTTTCGATATGCCTATCACACTTTTTTTTTTTACAAAATATCAGTTCATTATTGTGCTATTCTTTCCTCATTTGTCAATATACTCTGTAGAATGAATACTTGTCTTGAACTTAATTTCAAGTTGTTTCCCCCCTTACATAAGGTGATCGGAGAGAAATCGAAGAGCCATTTAAAATTGAAATAACAATAAACAGTAATCGGAGAGTCATTTGAAATTGAAATGACAATATTCCTGAACCAACTTGGTCATAGGATGATTTGAGGACGACGTTCGCAAGCGGGTAGTTTTCAAAAATTGTAGCATGCATGATGCATAGCTTTCAAAAATTATAGCATGTATTTTTCAGCTGCAAAACGATAACAACAATGGTAGTGGTACTAATAATAACAACGATAATCGTGACCAATGATGGTTAAAATGAAAAAGAGTAGCTCATCAAACTATACTCCACTTTCAATGTCTACGAATAAGTTGTGACGATTACATGATAAAGGTGAACTTTTATTTTCCCGTTGCTCAGGGAACAACTAGTGGCAATTAGTTAAAACGTGTAAGTGTCAATAGTATAGGTCACATATGTATTACTTAAATTCTATTAACTTGACCAATTAGTGTGTGGATTGGCATTTGGTGAAGGAATAAGTAAAATGAGGTCTTGAGCTTGTCTTTGCTTTGGTTCCTTCCCATGCATGTTCTGCGTGTCATAGGGTTAATGACAACCATCAGACATTGGGACAAAACCTCAAGGGATGTCATGGGGTTAATAGAATGGGGTTAATGACAACCATCAGATATTTGGTTCCTTCCCATGCTTTGGTTCCTTCATATGCATGTCCTGAGTGTCATGGGGTTAATAGAATTCTCTGTTTTCTCTTTTTCCTGGACCGATTTTTGGACTTAACTTTTTATATTGTCTGTACAGATTTTAACTTTTACATTAGTTTTTTCCAGCTTGTTACTGTAATTCTTGCTAGAATAATTGTAGTTCCCATTTAAAATGTTTTCCAATTTTTCCTGTCTTCACTTAAAGCTTCCTTTTTCACTTGAAGCTTCCTTTGTCACTTGAAGCTTTTTCTGTACATTATTTTTTTTCCATTGTTTGTACGCAGGTCTGTAATGTTTGGAAGAACTGTTAGTAGGTTTGTACAATTTGTTTAAACATTCACAAACTAATGTGGTCTAGTCTGTACAATTTAGAAGAACTTGTCTTTCTTTTCTGGTTGTTCGTGTACAGTTAGCAGGTTGTTAATATATTGGCATATCTTCATTTGCAGGTCCTTCAAAAGCATTCTGGATATGCTAAAATGATGGACGACGATCTTGTGATGATAAAAAGTTTGGGTTAATTTTTGGGTTCATGTTGGATATACTAAAAATATGGTGTAATGGTGGAGACAATGGGTTCATTTTGTAACTGATGTTGTGGGTATAGTGTTTTGGTTTATTTTGGAAAAGGTGGTTAATGCTTAATGGGTTTAACATTTTATATGTAATGGTGGAGACAATGGGTTCATTTTGTAACTGATGCTGTGGGTGATGTATAGTATTTTCGATTTATTTTGGAAATGGTGGTTAAGGATGCTTAATGTTAAGCTTTTTGTTGTTTATCAATTGAACATATATAGTTATATATGGATTTTGTTGTCTTCTACTTAATGGTAAAGAATGCTTGATGTTGTTAAGCTTTTTTTTGTATTGGAGCTCTGATACCTGGAAATACATCTGAGGACAAGCTTGACAACGGCCATGATCATACAAATTATGTGTATTTAAATTGTATGTTTTATAGCTGAAAAATACAAACAATAATTTCAGAAGTATTACTTTTGGGACAGTTATGTAATTGTCCTAGATATAAACGACATCCTTTTGTAACGCTGACATTTTTTTTAGGACGGGTGTTATTCGTCACAAGCTCTTTTATTTTGGGACCGTTTTGTAAACCGTCATAAACATATAATAATTCAAACTCTTTTGGTACGGTTAGATTTTTCGACCCTAAAAGCAAATTAGGACGGTATTTTTCGTCCTAAAACTTTTTGCCACGCCACCCTAATAACACTGTCACTTACCGTCCTAAAATTCGTCCCAAATTACAATTTAGGACTGATTTGGGTCTTTTTAAGACGGATTTTTGGCGTCCCAGAAAGACACTTTTTTTGTAGTGATACTTTTTATTCAACAATTGAAAAGTACAACTGGAAATAAAAGAACTGAAATAAAGTGCTGAATTCAAATTAACAAACTCCAATACAATAAAACTAGAAAACAGGAAAACAACTAGCTAGACAGTCGGCTCATCAGCCTATGGTTCTGCGTCCTCCAAGGGGGACTCTGGCAACACCACAGGGTACAATACCGGGTCATAGTAGCTATTGTATAATAGCTCAGCATCCTCAATGTCACCTAAAAATGTTGGTCTCTAGTCAGGAGGGAGCAAGTACGAATATGTATCTCATATTTCAAGTAATAATGGAAAAGTGCAGGCTAAACAGTTGAAACAATATTTTTCAGCAATTTAACAATTCATTTCTTAAAACAATGTGATTTGAATGTGTAAACGTCTATGACCGGCTTGGGTTGTACAATAGCATCCTAGCGACGCGATACGGCTTATCCCCGTGTGTAAGAGGGGTAAGCTCGCACAATTATGCAATATGAGGGGTAATGGTCATAAAAATTACACTATTCCTCCAATATTCCCACAATCAATATCAATCAATATTTGAACCCTAGGAGAGGGTTCCGTGTAGCAATGTGGTTTAACATGCAACTTGACAATTGCTAAATAAAATACAAGAAAACATAACCGTAACTTGCCTCCGTTGATTGACTAGATCGGGAATGTCGGTACCGAGGAGGAAGTCAAGTACGTCTCCGAGATCCTTCAGTTGAGAACCTTGACTTAGAACCATAATGAAACCATTCTAGGTGTGCTAGTTACAATCTCTAGAAGTAGACCCTAGTCAGGTTTTAAGTTTATTTAATTAACTATCGAAACGCCTAACGTCGCAAGCTACGTTAGTTATCGTTTACTTGGTTAAACCGATTAATTCAGTTAATTGGGAAAAATAGCAATTTATAGATTAACTTGTCAAAACTTTGTATTTTATAATATATATAAAACTAGACTTTTCTTTAAATGAGGAAAAAAATGTGAATTGCTAAATTACCAGATTATTTATTGTGAGAAAACTTATTAATTTTCTTTATAAAATATATATATATCCATTTTATATTCTACGCGTTTAACGGCGAATCAACATTCCAGAAAAATAAGGAAAAGCTACGCTGTCACGCCCCAGAACCAGAATACTGGAGAGCGGGGGCGTACATAGCCAGCTACATATATTGAAATAGAATACATCTCAACTATACGGTCACGGCTGTCTAGATATGAGGGTTTACTACAAGCCAATAGTCTCTTAAGGTCAAGCCTACTGTCTCAATCTCAAGCAAATAATATAATTACAAGATGTTTGACCACCAAATATACAATAAAAGGCGTCCCAAATATTACATATCAGCTGATCATGAAGCTAGTCGTACAAAATGCTAGGACTAGCAAGAGTTAAGTCATACATGATCAACCCTAGGATTTGTTAATCATGTTTACAGCCCGTAGGCAGACAGTAAGTAAAAGTGCATCGAGCTAACAGGTGCTCGTCGGCTAAACGCCTCAAAAGAATAAATTTACAATAGAGTGAGCGAAACAAAATAGAAAACCCACTCGTAGCCCGGGTTCCTTCTAGTCGCCACCATCGGGCTGGAGGTTCGGTAGATCCTCGGGAGCTGCTCCGAAATCTGGCCACACAAAACCACCTGGGTCAAACCCCAGAAAGAGCAAGTGCCACAAAGGAGGCCACAAAAATAAGAACAAAAGCCAGCATATCAGAACATAAGAAAATGAAAGAAAAATACAAGTAATAAAGAGCACGTCAGGACAATAAACGACTAGGGACGTGGAACCATTCTGGGAGCCAGGTTACAACCCGTAAACCAAACAAGGACCGGTGTTGTAACCCTTCGCCTGAATAGCTCCTTGTCTCTACCCAATTATTGTTAGAGATAAGTAAAACAAGCATGTACAAGAGTTCCAGGTACAGGGGCTAGACAAGACTTAGACAAGGCTGGACTCCATCCATTCATAAAGCGGCCAAGCAATTACTATGGCTTACTACTTAACTAACTAGGGTTTTCACAAGCCTTAATTATTAACAAGATGCAAGTGAGAATTTCCCAGTCCCAAGCCCTGCAGACCATCCAGTTATCCTTCCGCGGGTTGAGAGTATAGTTGGGTACATCGCCCCGGAGACGATATACCCTTAGGTGACTTAGAGGGTGCAACACATGACAGTGCGCTGGAAATGTGCTCTACTCGTCGGCAAGCTACAAGTCCAATTAAGAGCCCCCAGATAACGAGATTGCCTGTGACTGAAAATTCTCTATAAACTATAGTTTGATCTAGTCATTAGCCTAATCCATATTCAGTATGAATCCCTGACCGTGGGAACCAGGGAGTCACGTCCTAGACATGATACAAGACAAGACAAGTGGATTGCATAAGCAAGCAAGCAGGAACACCCACGGTGTCAAGTTGATTATACGAGTCAAGTTAGCTGTCGCAACAGCATCAAGTCAAGTCAAGTTACAAGTTACAAGTCAAGTCAAGTCAGGAGTGCGCCGCCACGGGCCACTATCAAGTTATCAAGGTAAATTATGTCAGGGTACTTGTCAGGAGTGTGCCACGACGGGCCACTATCATGTCAGGTTGGTCATGTCAGGAGTGCACCACTACGGGTCACTGTCGTGTTATGCTAGTTCTTTTGTCATACCATACCATGTACAATAGTCATTCCAAACATATTGAGTAAAATCAAGTTCATGACAAAAGGCGTAAGGATATAAAATGGGCGTAAAATATCGAATAAAATATCAATATACAGGGCTATAGAAGAGCCAAGCTTAAAGAAATAAAACCAAAACTCCAAGAGCCAATGGATTGCGCAAGGGGTCAGGGGGTTGGATTGCGCAGGTGTCAGCTGCGCAGGGTGCCAAGTGCGCAGGGGCACAGGGCGCAGGGGCAGATGGCGCATGGGTCAGATTGCGCATGAACAGACTGCGCAGGAGTGAACTGCGCAGGGGTGGATTGCGCATGAGCCGACTGCGCAGGGGCGGATTGCGCATGAGCCGACTGCGCAGGAGCGGATTGCGCATGAGCCGACTGCGCAGGAGTGAACTGCGCAGGGTGAAGTGCGCAGGAATGGTTGGCGCATGGGGCTGAGCGCAGTTCACCATAGGGCAAGCTGTGCGGTCGGCACTACGCTAAAGAGCGCAGGCCGAGAGGGGCTGCGCAGTCCAGCACTGCGCTAAAGAGCGCAGGCTGCAGGCTGCTACTCAAGGCCGAGAAGAACACCAAGAACACCAAGAATTCAAATTTTTATATCTTTGTCAAATCAAAGCCAAATCTAGATTTTCAAAGTTCTAACTTGAGTAAAATTGAATTCTCTTCCACATGGAAGCATCAAAATCCACAAAAATTCAACCAAAATAGATCAAAACCATGTAAATCCGAAAATAGTTAAAACCTAGATCTAGAACAATGGAGACTCCAAATCATAAAATGTCAAGTTCTAATGTTGATCACCATGGCCTAATCTAGCTAATGAACAAATAAAATGTGGTTCTCATGTGGTGGCAAGGTGCACTTGCCTATGGGTGTTGGTGAGTTGTGTAGAGGAAGGAAGAAGAAGGAGATGGAGAAGTAAATGAAAAATAAAGAGGAGAGAGAAAAGTTAGGTGGGATTTAATGGAGGTGGGTGTGTTGTGTTGAGGGTGGAGTGTTGGTTAAAGTGCTCCAATGCATGTTAAACCAAACCAAACCAAACCAAACCAAACCAATTTTCCTCCATAAAATAAACCAAGCCAGGTAAAACCCGATTACGAGAACCAAAATCTGCAAGTCAAGCCAATTACAAGTACATGCCAAAATCCGAGAAAATAAATACAGGTCTAAAATACATGCAAGCTTGACAAAATACGTATTCAGAATATAGGTGTTACAACTCTACCCACCTTAAAAGAATTCTGTCCTCAAAATTTAATCAAGGAGCTAGAGAGATAAGGACAAGTTATACTATTCACATGCAAGCTATACTAAGCAGTCAATCAAACAATCACGCATGCAAGCAAGGATGGAAGGCATAAGGCATAAGGAAGACATTATACCTTATGAGTCAAACAGGTAGGGATATCGTGATCGGATGTCGTCCTCACGCTCCCACGTTGACTCACCTAGAGAGTGATGACCCCAAGCAACACGGACTAAACTAATAGTCTTGTTCTTGAGTATCTTCTCTCTCCGGTCCAATATAGACACGGGTCTCTCCTCATACGAAAGGTTGGTACCAACAACCAATTCCGAATGGTCTAGGATATAGCTCAGGTCCGGGATATACCGTCGTAATTGGGACACATGGAATACATCATGCACCTCACTTAGCGACGACGGAAGAGCAAGACGATAGGATATATCTCCTACTCGCTCCAGGATATCAAACGGTCCTATATACCTAGGACTAAGCTTTCTCCGCATGCCAAAGCGAATGACGCCGCGGTTAGGCGAGATCCTAAGGAATACATGGTCGCCGATAGCAAACTCTAGGGGTCGCCGATGAGCATCGGCCCAATGCCGCTGGCGATCTTGGGCAACTCGAAGACGATCTCTGATCCTTCTGACCACTTCAACTGTCTGGGCAATCATTTCTGGACCGAGCATCTGCCTCTCTCCAACATCATCCCATGCTAGCGGGGATCTACACTTTCTACCGTATAGAGCTTCGAATGGTGCCATCTGGATACTGGCCTGAAAACTATTGTTGTACGAGAATTCCACAAGATGCAGGTGATCTTCCCACGAACCACCGAAGTCGAGCGTACAAGATCTCAGCATGTCTTCAAGAGTCTGGATTGTGCGCTCTGACTGGCCATCTGTCTGCGGATGATATGCCGAACTGAACTGGAGACGAGTTCCCAAACTCTCTTGCAGGCTACGCTAAAAGTGTGACGTGAACCTTGAATCTCGGTCCGAGGTGATACTGACTGGCACACCGTGAAGCCTGACAATCTGCCTGAGGTACATCTCTGCCAACTGAGCCGTTGACTGCCCAACTCTGAATGGGAGAAAATGAGCCACCTTCATGAGCCGGTCAACTATAACCCAAATAGCATCTCGACCGGCTGGGGATCTAGGCAATCCAGTCATAAAATCCATGGTCACATGCTCCCACTACCATTCTGGAATCGGCAAGGACTGAAGAAGTCCAGCGGGCCTCTGATGTTCAGCTTTAACCTGCTGGCAAACCAAACATCGAGAGACAAACCGGGCTATCTTCCTCTTCATGCCATTCCACCAGAAGTGCTGACGGATATCACGGTAAATCTTCGTGCCACCGGGATGAATAGAATACTGCGAACTGTGAGCTTCTGCCATAACCTCCTGTCTGATATCTCCACTGGGTACACAAAGACGAATGCCGTGCAGAAGTGTACCATCCTCATAAATACATAACTCTGGCCTTCTTCCTGCCTCACACTCTGCTCTGAGCCGCTGAAGCTTGAAATCTGTAGATTGCGCCGTCCGGATCCTCTCAACTATGCTAGACTGAACCTGTAGACTGGCCATCAATGCCACACTGGTAGGGAGAACCACTTCAATTTCCATCTTCTAAAAATCTGCCAATAACTCTGGTTGCGCCGTTAGGAAATAAACTTCGGCTCTCCGGCTCAACGCATCTGCTACAACGTTGGCCTTCCCTGGATGATACTACAAGTCCACATCGTAGTCCACCAGTAGCTCGAGCCATCTTCTCTGCCGCATATTAAGGTCCTTCTGGATGAAAACATACTTCAGGCTCTTGTGATCAGTAAATATCTCCACTCTATCTCCGTACAAGTAGTGCCTCCACAACTTAAGTGCAAATACTACTGCTGCCAGTTCCAAGTCGTGGGTCGGGTAATTCTTCTCATGATCACGAAGTTGACGTGATGCATAAGATATTACCTTCCCATGCTGCATCAAGACACATCGCAATCCTCTGCCTGAAGCGTCACAATAAACTGTGAATCCTCCGGTCCCATCTGGAAGTGTGAGAATGGGAGCCGTTATCAAACCTCGTTTCAACTTCTCGAATGATTCCTGGCACTCTGCTGTCCAAGAAAACTGCACATCCTTGCGGGTCAACTGGGTCATCGGCGCTGAAATCCTTGCAAAATCTGGAACAAATCGCCGGTAGTAGCCGGCCAATCCAAGGAAGCTGCGAACCTCTGCCACTTAACTAGGTGCTGGCCAAGTCTCGATAGCCACAATCTTCTGGGGATCCACTTCTACTCCTCCTCGGGTAATGATGTGACCCAAGTACGAAATGCCATCGAGCCAGAACTCGTATTTACTGAACTTGGCGTACAACTGGTGCTCCCTAAGCGTCTGAAGGACGACTCTGAGATGCTGCTCATGCTCTGCTTCGCTCTTGCTGTAGACCAGGATATCATCTAGGAACACGATCACGAACTGATCTAAGTAGGGCATGAAAATGCGATTCATGAGGTCCATGAATACTGCCGGCGCATTGGTCGCTCCGAAGGGCATAACAAGGAACTTCCAATGTCCATACCTAGATCGAAAAGCCATCTTCGGGATGTCCTGCTCTCTGACTCTGATCTGGTGGTATTCTGACCGCAAGTCTATCTTCGAGAACACTGAAGCCCCTTTAAGTTGATCAAACAAGTCATCTATCCTCAGGAAAGGGTATCTGTTCTTGATTGTCACTGAGTTCAAGTACGATAATCTACACATAACCTGGACGTACCATCCTTTTTTTTTACAAGAAGCATCGGGGCTCTCCAAGGCAATCCACTTGCACAAATAAATCCCTTGGTCCTGAGTTCTTCAATCATCTTGTACAAAATCCCCAACTCTGAAGGCGCCATTCTGTAGACTCTCTCTGATACTAGTGCTGTCCCGGGGATCAAGTCTATAGTGAACTCGATCTTCCGCTCTGGCGGCATCCCTGGAAGCTCTTCTGGGAAAACATCTGGAAATTCTTCAACTATCCTGGGCAACTGCACTGCTGCTACTGCCATCCGCAATACTGGAGAAGATGGCTCCACCGTGCCTCTGGAAAATGAGAACTCTGGCTCGCCTGGAATGCTGAAAACAACCCTGCCAACATGCAGTCTATCCTAGCATACTGGTTCCTCAACCAATCCATGCCTAAGACTACATCATAGTCTGCCATAGGGAATTCTATAAATCTAGCGGGAAACTCTCTACCGCTAACTACGATCCGACACGAGGAAAATACTCGATCTACTTCCACAAGACCATTACCAGTAAGTATATTGAGCCTCACTGATAATGACTCGGGCTCCAATCCTATCCGTGTCACGAATCGTACAGACATGAATGAATGCGATGCACCAGAATCAAATAATACCAATGCTGGAGAGGAGTTGACGCGAATAGTACCTGCCACTACCTCACCTGGTGTAACTTCTTCTTCCATAGTCATCATCATGGCCTGACCTCTAGCTGCGGGTCCCCTCTGCTGGAAACCTCTCTGCCTGCTCTGCACTGGAACCTGGGCACACTGCTGCTGGAATGCCTGGGCCTGAGAAAACAATGGCCTCGGGTACTGTTGCTGCTGCATAGGTGCTGGTCCCCTAACCGATGGACTGGTTAGGTTGGAAGAGGACGAACTACCCCTATTCGGGCAGGCTCCTATTTTGTGATCTGCCGCTCCACAAGCTAGGCACAATCCTTGTGTCCTACGACAATCTGCCACTACATGGCCTGGCTATCCGCAATGAGAACATCCCATCGCGGAAGTCTGCTTCTGCTTCTGCTGCTGCGGGTACGTCGGGGTCGAATGCTGAACCGACGTTACTGAGGCCGCCCGCCTCGGAGTTCCAATAGTCAATCCCCTAGTTGCCGGAACTGGAGCTGATGATTGGTGCATCTGACTGTGGGACCGCTTCCTACCTCCGGTCCTATCCACGATCCGCTGGGAGGTGTACTCATGCCTCCTAGCCGCTCTCAATACTGCATCGAACGTCTGGTGCTCGAATTGCTCAACCGCCAACAAGATCTCCAAATGCAGTCCCTGCTGAAACCGCTGGGCCCTATCAAACTCGGTCGCCACCAAGGTGGGGGCAAACCTACTGAGTCTAGAAAATTCAGTCGCATAACCGTCGACCGTTCTGCCTCCTTGCTTCAAGTTGGTAAATCTGGTCTGCAGGTCGTACCGAGCCACAGCATCGAAATACTTTGTCTGGAATCTCTCTCTAAACACCGTCCAAGCAATGGGTGCCACTAATCCCATGGCTTGCGTCGCTCACCAACTGCGAGCTAAGTCCAGCAACTGCTGACGTACCACCGCTACCTTCTCATTCTCAGGTGTCCTAGCTGCTTCCAGAACCACCTCGGTATCCTGAAGCCAAGCGTCCGCGGCAATCGCATCTTCACTGCCATCGAAGAATGGAGGGTTCAGGCGCTTGAAGCTGTTGGCCGCGCTGTTCCCTGGATGACCGCCTCTGGTCAAAGCATCTGCCACAGTCTGGTGCAAGGCGTCTCCTCTGCGATCTTGAGAAGTTATCAAGGCCCTGATGAGTCCCACCAAGGTGCCATCATCCAGTTCAGCAGGTTGAACAGGCTGAACTGGGGGCTCTCCTCCAGAAGGTATAACTCGGGAGGCAACTCCGGAATGCTGGGCTTGATCTCCAGGTTGCTGGTCCACAGGAGGTGCTCCACCTTGCTGATTGGCGGGGTCAGGTACAGTACTGCTGAAGAGAACGACACAGGAAAAAAACAATAAAGAAGGACCAGGACAGATCAACGATACAAGCACACGATCAGGGCAAGAATCCAGAGATACAGAGGATATGAATGGAGATCAAGGACGAGTACTGATTGAGACATCTGTTCGGTAAACCCTCATATTTCTTGATTGACAAGACCTGCATGGGCCACCACTTAAACCATGTCACGCCCCAGAACCAGAATACTGGAGAGCGGGGGCGTACATAGCCAGCTACGTATATTAAAATAGAATACATCTCAACTATACGGTCACGGCTGTCTAGATATGAGGGTTTACTACAAGCCAACAGTCTCTTAAGGTCAAGCCTACTGTCTCAATCTCATGCAAATAATATAATTACAAGATGTTTGACCACCAAATATACAATAAAAGGCGTCTCAAATATTACATATCAGCTGATCATGAAGCTAGTCGTACAAAATGCTAGGACTAGCAAGAGTTAAGTCATACATGATCAACCCTAGGATTTGTTAATCATGTTTACAGCCCGTAGGCAGACAGTAAGTAAAAGTGCATCGAGCTAACAGGTGCTCGTCGGCTAAACGCCTCAAAAAATAAATTTACAATAGAGTGAGCGAAACAAAATAGAAAACCCACTCGTAGCCCGGGTTCCTTCTAGTCGCCACCATCGGGCTGGAGGTTCGGTAGATCCCCGGGAGCTGCTCCGAAATCTGGCCACACAAAACCAGCTAGGTCAAACCCCAGAAAGAGCAAGTGCCACAAAGGAGGCCACAAAAATAAGAACAAAAGCCAGCATATCAGAACATAAGAAAATGAAAAAAAAATACAAGTAATAAAGAGCACGTCAGGACAATAAACGACTAGGGACGTGGAACCATTCTGGGAGCCAGGTTACAACCCGTAAACCAAACAAGGACCGGGGTTGTAACCCTTCGCCTGAATAGCTCCTTGTCTCTATCCAATTATTGTTAGAGATAAGTAAAACAAGCATGTACAAGAGTTCCAGGTACAGGGGCTAGACAAGACTTAGACAAGGTTGGACTCCATCCATTCATAAAGCGGCCAAGCAATTACTACGGCTTACTACTTAACTAACTAGGGTTATCACAAGCCTTAATTACTAACAAGATGCAAGTGAGAATTTCCCAGTCCCAAGCCCTGCAGACCATCCAGTTATCCTTCCGCGGGTTGAGAGTATAGTTGGGTACATCGCCCCGGAGACGATATACCCTTAGGTGACTTAGAGGGTGCAACACATGACAGTGTGCTGGAAATGTGCTCTACTCGTCGGCAAGCTACAAGTCCAATTAAGAGCGCCCAGATAACGAGATTGCCTGTGACTGGAAATTCTCTATGAACTATAGTTTGATCTAGTCATTAGCCTAATCCATATTCAGTATGAATCCCTGACCGTGGGAACCAGGGAGTCTCGTCCTAGACATGATGCAAGACAAGACAAGTGGATTGCACAAGCAAGCAAGCAGGAACACCCACGGTATCAAGTTGATTATACGAGTCAAGTTAGCTGTCGCAACAGCATCAAGTCAAGTCAAGTTACAAGTTACAAGTCAAGTCAAGTCAGGAGTGCGCCGCCACGGGCCATTATCAAGTTATCAAGGTAAATCATGTCAGGGTACTTGTCAGGAGTGTGCCACGACGGGCCACTATCATGTCAGGTTGGTCATGTCAGGAGTGCACCACTACGGGTCACTGTCGTGTTATGCTAGTTCTTTTGTCATACCATGCCATGTACAATAGTCATTCCAAACATATTGAGTAAAATCAAGTTCATGACAAAAGGCGTAAGGATATAAAATGGGCCACTCCAGGCCGAGAAGAACACCAAGAACACCAAGAATTCAAATTTTCATATCTTTGTCAAATCAAAGCCAAATCTAGATTTTTAAAGTTCTAACTTGAGTAAAATTGAATTCTCTTCCACATGGAAGCATCAAAATCCACAAAAATCCAACCAAAATAGATCAAAACCATGTAAATCCGAAAATAGTTAAAACCTAGATCTAGAACAATGGAGACTCCAAATCACAAAATGTCAAGTTCTAATATTGATCACCATGGCCTAATCTAGCTAATAAACAAATAAAATGTGGTTCTCATGTGGTGGCAAGGTGCACTTGCCTATGGGTGTTGGTGAGTTGTGTAGAGGAAGGAAGAAGAAGGAGATGGAGAAGTAAATGAAAATAAAGAGGAGAGAGAAAAGTTAGGTAGGATTTAATGGAGGTGGGTGTGTTGTGTTGAGGGTGGAGTGTTGGTTAAAGTGCTCCAATGCATGTTAAACCAAACCAAACCAAACCAAACCAATTTTTCTCCACAAAATAAACCAAGCCAGGTAAAACCCGATTATGAGAACCAAAATCTGCAAGTCAAGCCAATTACAAGTACATGCCAAAATCCGAGAAAATAAATACAGGTCTGAAATACATGCAAGCTTGACAAAATACGTATTCAGAATATGGGTGTTACATACGCTACACAATACATGATCACAGAAAAATAAAGGAAAAACTGGGCTTATGCCCTTACAAAAATTTTCAAAAATTAATTAATCCTAAGGCGAGCTCTGAGTGCCACGAACTGTCCAAACAGTAGGCCGAGGCCCTGCACCATAAAAACTAAAAGCAGTACCAGTTCAAAAATAAATTATAATTAAATTAAAAATTAAAGAGACTCAGACTTGGTCGTGCAATCTCATGTTGCGGCTTACGCCTCAACGTACAGGTGACCCTGTATCGTTTGCGTTTCGCCGAGGCTCATTCGACCGATATGGTCGTCGCCTAACTGGTGATACAAAATCCATAAAATCCAAAAACTAACAAAATCCAATCTATAAATCATTTTGCAAAGACCGATTTTCTTTGGAAAATAGGTTTTATTCAAATTGCTAATTTTTATAAGAAAATTCCTTTTTAAAATACTTCCTGAAAATTTGGGCAGCATTTCCTCTGTAATTGGGACAACCCAATCCTGGAAGGATGCCAATCCGCAACACAAATAAATATCCCAAACCAGGGATCACTAATTACCAACCCAAAAATGAATATCCAACCCAAAAGCCAACCACAGCACAATATATCCAAAAATAGAAAATACGCCACGACGTAACCGATACTCTACGTATCACCCAAAAGCAACAATATTTCAAAATACCAAATCCCGAAATGGGATCGGGACCGCGTCATCAAAGACTAGTTACGGAAAGGGACACAGGGACACAAAATTATCCCTCAAATGCTCGGCTAGAGCTCTCATATGCAAGAAATAGAGGAAAATAATTTACGCGGACAGCAGAATAGGTACCGGAAAGTACGGTGTGCACGAGAACGGCACACATGGACAGCGGATCGGGAAACACACCGGACAGCGCACAGATGTGCTGGACAATGGAGGGACGCTGCCCGGGCGGACAGTGCTGGCCGGGGAAGGGTTGCCGGCGTCGGGTCGGACAGGTGCTGGCCGGGGCGACTGCTCGTTGGGCTCGAGAGGGTTGGCCGGGGCGGCAGGGTCTCGGGACGGAGCCGACAGCTTGGGGTCACCGGGGCGCTGGCCGAACAACCACGAGGGTCGCCGGGGGCGCTGGACGAGGCAGGGTGCAGCCTCGAAAGGCGGGCACGCGGGCGGTCAGCCGGTCAGCCGGGGAGGCGCCGGCGGGTCGGGATTTGGCCGGTGGGAGGCGGGCGCAGCCTCGGGTGGGTCGCCGGGGGTTGGCTCGGGTCGGAGGCGGTCTGCGGGCGGCCACAGGGGATGGCGCACGGGCGGCTCCGGCGGTGGGGCTTTGGGGAGAGGAGAGTGTGAGTGAGAGGGGGAAAAGTTGTGGAGGGAAATGAGAATGAGAGAGAGAGAGAGCTGGTGTTGGGCTTTTGAGGGGAGTTCGTAGAGAGAAAGAAGGGGGATGGAGAGAATGGGTGGAGCGGAGGGAAAGGAGGATGATAAGGAGAGGGTCGTGGGAGAGCTGGTCCAGCGGCTGAGTGGGGAAAAATATGTTTTAGGATTTTTTTTATTATTAATAATACTAATCAAACCAACATATGTATACATATGTATACATAGATATAATTACAGGTTTTAATGGAAACCCAAGGGTGGGTTCGGAAACGGAAGTCGGGTCGGACTCGGTGTCGGAATCCCGGGCACCGAATCGGGACTGGGCCACAATCAAAAATCAAAATAATTAATTTTAGAAATAATATTTTCCTGATCTGACTAATATAATAATAATAATAATAATAATAATAATAATAATAATAATAATAGAACAAAGACTGAGATTACGCTACAGAAAAATAAAATCCAACAATTAATAATTCTAGAAATTTCGGGTTTCACAACCTTTCCTCCTTAGAGAATTTCGTCCTCGAAATTAAAGGCAGGGTTAGGGGTTACCTCAAGTTTCAAACAGATACGGATACTGCTCCCGCATCTCATCTTCTTGCTCCCAGGTAGACTCGCCTGGGGAGTTGTACCGCCACATAACTCTGACTATCGGCGTCACAGAGTTCCTGGTTCTCTTCTATCCTCTGTCTAATATCGCTACTGGCTTCTTTGGCACTGTGAGGCTGGGTCCAATTTCCAGCTACGAATGGTCCAAGATGTGGCTCGGGTCCGGGATGTAGCGTCCCAGCTGCGAAACGTGGAAGAAGTTGTGGACGCCTTAGAGACTTGGGGGTAGAGCCAACCGATAAGCTACTTCTCCAATCCTGTTCAGTACTTCAAAAGGATCAATATACCTGGGGCTTAGCTTTCCTGCTCTACCGAAACGGATGGTTCCGCTGGTAGGGGAGATCTTCACGAACACACTACCTTCTTCAAACTCCAACGGCCGTCGGCTGCTATAGGCCCAATGCTTCTGTCTGTCCTGGGTAATCCTGAGCTTATCCCTAATCATCTTGACATTCTCTGCTGCATCGGTCACCATTTCAGGTCCAAGTAATACCCTTTCTCCTACGTCGTCCCAAGCAAGTGGGGTACGGCAACGACGTCCATAAAGTGCTTCGAATGGAGTCATACCGATACTAGCTTGGTAGCTGTTGTTGTAGGAGAACTCCACCAAGTGTAAATGGTCTTCCAAGACCCTCCAAATTCCAAGACACAAGATCTCAGCATGTCCTATAGCATCTGGATTGTTCTCTCCGATTGTCCGTCAGTCTGGGGATGGTAGGCGGTGCTGAACTTCAGTTATGTTCCCAAACTGTCGTGTAAGCTCTTCCAGAAATGAGAGGTGAATCTGGTATCCCTGTCAGATACGATGCTTACCGGAACTCCATGAATCCGGTAGATATACCGCATGTACAGTGCCGCCAACTTCTCGATGGATAGACCAACCTTAAAGGGAATAAAGTGTGCTGACTTCGTCAATAGGTCCATGATAACCCAAATGGCATCCTTCCCTCCTTGGGATCGAGACAGTCCTGACACAAAGTCCATCGTTATGTGCTCCTATTTCCACTTCGGGATGTCTAGCGGCTGCAACAGTCATGCTGGTCTCTGTCAGCTAGCTTTCACTTGTTGACAAATTAAACATCTAGCTACATACCTGGATACGTCCTTCTTCATTCCGTACCACCACACTATAGTACGCATATTCCGATACATTTTGTTAGCTCCTAGATGTATGGAATACTGCGACTGGTGCGCTTCTTATATCAACTCGTTCCTCAGTTCGCCAGTTGGTACGCAAAGCCTCGTACCATGCCTTAGTGCTCCATCGCTGGCGATTGGGAATCCTTCAAGTATTCCTGCCAGCACTTGATCTCTGAGCTTGCAAAGCGTCTCATATTGGAATTGTGTCTCCTTGACTCTGTCCATCAGACTTGAACACACTTGCAACTGCATCATTGTTGAATCAGCTCCTAGTACAATGGCTTCTCTTCCCAGTTTCTTTATTGCTTCTTCGGGCAGTACAATCTCCAGTCTAAGCTTTTCTATGTCCTCCAGCAAATGACGCTCGTTGGTTAAGAACATTGCCATCGGGCATCGACTAAGTGCATCTGCAACAACATTAGCCTTACCCGGATGATACTGCAGGTTGATGTTGAAATCCTTCATCAGCTCCAGCCATCGTCTCTGTCGCATGTTCAGCTCCTTCTAGGTGAAAAACATATTTAAGAGTTTTGTGGTCTGTAAATATTTCCACTCTCTCTCCATAAAGGTAGTGCTTCCACAGCTTCAATGCAAATATAACCGCTGCAAGCTCCAAATCATGCGTGGGATAGTTCTTCTCATGAGTCCGTAATTGCCTAGATGCGTAAGTAATTACTTTTTTGTGTTGTTGAAGAACACAGCCCAATCCCTTACCTGAAGCATCACTGTAAATTGAGAAACTGTCAGTACCTGAGGGTAGCGCAAGTATCGGCGCCGTTGTAAGCCTCTTTTTCAGTTTCTCAAATGCTTACTGGCAAGCTTCCGACCAAACAAATTCTTCGTTCTTCCTAGTGAGCTTCGTCATCGGTTTAGCAATCCCGGAGAAATCCTTTAAAAACTTCCGGTAGTAGCCATTTAAGCCCAAGAAACTTCTGATTTTTATAGCTGAACTTGGTGCAGTCCACTTCTCAATAGCAGCTATCTTCATTGGATCTACCGAAATTCCTTCTTCTGTGATAATATGGCCAAGAAAATCCACTTTGTCTAAGAAGAATTCGTATTTAGATAGCTTACCATAGAGCTTCTCCTTCCTTAAAGTTCCCAGAACTTTCTTCAGGTGCTCTTCATGCTCTTCTTCAGTCTTCGAGTAGATCAGAATATCATCGATGAAGACAACAACAAACTGATCCAGGTATTCATGGAAGACCTTGTTCATAAGGTTCATGAATACTGCAGGGGCATTCGTCAGTCCAAACGACATGACCAAAAATTCATACTGCCCATATTTGGTGTTGAACGCCGTCTTTGGAATGTCCTCCTTCTTGACTTTGATTTGATGGTAGCCAGACCTGAGATCTATCTTCGAAAATACCTTAGCTCCACTTAGTTGATCAAACAGGTCATCGATCCGGGACAGAGGGTACTTGTTCTTGATAGTGATGTTGTTCAGCACCCGGTAATCAATGCACATCCGTACGGTTCCATCCTTCTTGGGCACGAACAAAACTGGCGCTCCCCCGGGTGAAGCTCCATCTCTGATAAATCCCTGGGCCTTCAGTTCGTCAATCTGGTCCTTCATCTCCTTTGCCTCCTTGGGGTTGACTCTGTAGCATCCCCGAGAAATAGGAAAAGAGCCGGAAACTAGGTCGATGGTGAATTCCACACCTCGGTTTGGTGGCAATCCCGAAAGACTATCTGGAAAGACGTCCATGAATTCTGCTACGATAGGGTGAGGAGGCCCGAATTCTTCGGTGATAGAGGAGTATGTAACACTCTTCATGCCTTTCGGAGCTCGAGAGATTTTAAACTCCGGTTCTCCTGGTGGGCTGAAGATTACATATCCTCTGTGACAATCGATCAGCGCATGCTGCTCACTTAACTAGTCCATCCCTAGGACTACATCATAGTTGGGTAAGGGCATCACAAGTAAGGGTGTTAAGAATTTGTGGCCTGAGATAGTTATGGGGCAGTTACATGTCTCGGTGATGGGTATGGGTCCACCACCGGTCATAACTCTACTTATCATCCTGCTAAATCCCCTAACTAGGTGGTGTGCAGAAATGAACTTTGATGATATAAAACTGTGTGATGTACCCGAATCAAATAATGCTAGAGCAGGATGTGAAAACACATAAATAGAACCTATGATGACATCAACGGTGGGTTCCTGCTCTGGTTCTTGCTCGTCTACTGCTAGGGCAAAAGCTCGCCCGATCTTCTACTGATGTTGCCCGAACCGTTGTTGCTGAGTGGGTAGAGGGGCTCTTTGCTGAGTTGCTCCGGTCCGGGTGAATGCTGTAGGGCAGTCCCTCACTTGGTGGGTGGCGGACCCATAAACTAGGCAGTGTCCCAGTTTTTTCCTGTAGATGTTCGCCTGATGTCCTGGCCTCTTGCAGAAGTCGCAGATAGGGATCTGCTTCTGAGGCGCTCTGTCACTAGTCCTTGCCTGATGGTACTACTGCTCGTGGTGAGAAGGCCTGTCGTTGTTGTTGTGGTGGTTGGGCCTCTTCTGGTTACTCTGGAAGTTGCTAGTTCAAGGATACTCTCTTTTTTAACGAGAAGGTTGGCTCTTCTCCACATCCTGGGCTCGTATCAGAATCTTCTCGTACGTTTTGGCACCGCCTGCGATCACAGGGGTGCAAATTTCTTCCCTTAGTCCATACCTGAATCTTTCAGCACGATCCGCGGGGTCAGCAACCAAGTTCTTGGCAAAGCGGCTAAGTCGTCCGAACTCTGCCGCATACTCTCCAACCGTCATGTTCCCTTGCTTCAGATCCTGGAACTGTCTTTCCATCTCCCGCAACTCTAATGTTGGAAAGAACTTCCTACGAACAACCTCTTGAAGGTGTCCTAATCAAGCTGCTTGTCCTGGAGTCGGGGTTCATTCCGATACCTGATGCTTGCTACATCTCGCAGCTGGAGTCCTACTGCTTCGACATGGAGCTCGTCGGGTAGTCGAGCGACGCTGAGGAGACGCTCCATGCTGTCGAGCCATTCGTCGGCATAGATGATTCCTTCAGTTCCTTTGAAAGGTCGAGGGCCTGCTTCTTAAAGTTCTCGATAGTGCCGACCTTCACATAATAATATGACTCCTATCAAATTGAATGGCCTTGATGATACATAAATTAACTCTTAGATTTATGTTTACCTTAGTAGGCCTTGGTTCTGATTGAGCTGTTCCTCCTCTTTCGAGGGCAGCCATAGCCACGTTGTGGGCATTCTCCATACCTTCTCTCATGATCGTGGTCTATTCACGATGGGCTTCAGCTTGGACTGTGATTTCTTCGCAATGAGCTTTAGCTTGGGCTCTTTGGGCCTCCAGTACTCCTTGTAGCAGGCCTATGAGCTCGGTGGGATCTACCGGTACTGGTGGGACAGCTGGTGTGGGCACTATCGTAGGGGACTACGGCTCAGTTCGGGAAAGTATAGGTTCTGTCGTTTGTGCTGTAGTAGCGTAAACGGGGCGGGGTGCTCGTACAGCATGGGGATGGTCAGTCAGCTGCAAGGGAGGAGGGTCCCGGCGTGCTTGAGGAGGTGGGGTGTGATTGGTAGATGACACCTCATCATCAGCAGGGCCGGAGCGGGTGGTCTTTCCTTTGACCATACTTTGGAAGGTTTAGGATGCAATACATAAGCAAGGTATCCTACCAGTCTATAATCAAACAAAAATATTTATATATATATAATTTGGACCTATGTTTTGACAAATCAATGTTCTAGTATTCTAATTGTTTCTAGATATGTTTACTTAAGTTGTTGTTTTTGACCTGCATGGGCCACCACTAAAAATATGTCACGACCCGATCCCAAATTATTGGGTCGAACCGGATCATGTTCAGCCTGCACCGTTGTGAGACGATGGCAGTAAGCTGTTCTATATGCAGGTATTCACAACAATATCTATACATTTGTCACAACTCGAATATACGAAAATTTTAAAAACTTTTTATTCAACAATTGAAAAGTACAACTAGAAATGAAAGAACTGAAATAAAGTGATGAATTCAAATTAACAAACTCCAATACAATAAAACTAGAAAACAGAAAAACAACTAGCTAGACAGTTGGCTCATCAGCCTCTGGTTCTGCATCCTCCAAGGGGGACTCTGGCAACACCACAGGGTACAATACCGGGTCATAGTAGCTATTGTACAATAGCTCAGCATCCTCAATATCACCTAAAAATGTTGGTCTCCAGTCAGGAGGGAGCAAATACGAATATGTATCTCACATTTCAAGTAATAATGGAAAAGTACAAGCTAAACAGTTGAAACAATATTTTCCAGCAATTTAACAATTCATTTCTTAAAACAATGTGATTTGAATGTGTAAACGTCTATGACCGGCTTGGGATGTACAATAGCATCCTAGCGACGCGATACGGCTTATCCCCGTGTGTAAGAGGGGTAAGCTCGCACAATTATGCAATATGAGGGGTATTGGTCATAAACGTTATACTATTCCCCCAATATCTCCACAATCAATATCAATCAATATTTGAACCCTAGGAGAGGGTTCCGTGTAGCAATGTGGTTTAACATGCAACTTGACAATTACTAAATAAAATACAAAAAAACATAACCGTAACTTGCCTCTGTTGATTGACTGGATCGGGAATGTCGGTACCGAGGAGGAAGTCAAGTACGTCTCCGAGATCCTACAGTTGAGAACCTTGACTTAGAACCATAATGAAACCATTCTAGGTGTGCTAGTTACAATCTTTAGAAGCAGACCCTAGTCAGGTTTTAAGTTTATTTAATTAACTATCGAAACGTCTAACGTCGCAAGCTACGTTGGTTATCGTTTACTTGGTTAAACCGTTTAATTCAGTTAATTAGGAAAAATAGCGATTTATAGGTTAACTTGTCAAAACTTTGTATTTTATAATATATATAAAACTAGACTTTTCTTTAAATGAGGAAAAAATATGAATTACTAAATTACCAGATTATTTATTGTGAGAAAACTTATTAATTTTCTTTATAAAATATATATATCCATTTTATATTCTATGCGTTTAACGGCGAATCAATATTCCAGAAAAATAAGGAAAAGCTACGCTACACAATACATGGTCACAGAGAAATAAAGAAAAACCTGGGCTTATGCCCTTACAAAATTTTTACAAAAATTAATTAATCCTAAGGCGAGCTCTGAGTGCCGCGAACGGTCCAAACAGTAGGCCGAGGCCCTGCACCATAAATACTAAAAGCAGTACCAGTTTAAAATTAAATTATAATTAAATTAAAAATTAAAGAGTCTCAGACTTGGTCGTGCAATCTCATGTTACGGCTTACGCCTCAACGTACAGGTGACCCTGTATCGTTTGCGTTTCGCCGAGGCTCATTCGACCGATATGGTTGTCGCCTAACTGGTGATACAAAATTTATAAAATCCAAAAACCAATAAAATCCAATCTATAAATTATTTTGCAAAGACCGGTTTTCTTTAGAAAATAGGTTTTATTCAAATTGCTAATTTTTATAAGAAAATCTCTTTTTAAAATATTTTCTAAAAATTTGGGCAGAATCTCCTCTCTAATTAAGACAACCCAATCCTGGGAGGATGCCAATCCGCAACACAAATAAATATCCCAAACCAGGGATCACTAATTACCAACCCAAAAATGAATATCCAACCCAAAAGCCAACCACAACACAATATATCCAAAAATAGAAAATACGTCGCGACGTAACCGATACTCTACGTATCACCCAAAAGCAACAATATTTCAAAATACCGAATCCCGAAACGGGATCGGGACCGCGTCATCACAGACTAGTTATGGGGAAGGACGTACAGGGACACGAAATTATACCTCAAATGCTCGGCTAGAGCTCTCAGATGCAAGAAATAGAGAAAAATAATTTGCGCAGACAGCGAAATAGGTGCCGGAAACTACGGTGTGCGCGAGAACGACGCACAGGAACAACGGATCGAGAAACATACCGAACAGCGCACAAACGTACTGGACAATTGAGGGATGCTGGCCCGGGCGGACAGCGCTAGCCGGGGCAGGGTTGCCGGCGTCGGGTCGGACAGGTACGGCTCGAGAGGGTTGGCCGGACTCGGGCAGGGCGGTAGGGGCTCGGGACGGAGCCGACAGATCGGGGTCACCGGGGCGTTGGCCGAACGGCCACGGGGGTCGCCTGGGGCGCTGGACGAGGCAGGACGCGTCCTCGGAAGGCCGGCGCACGGGCGGTCAGCCGGGGAGGCGCCGGCGGGTCGGGATCTGGCCGGCGGGAGGCGGCGCAGCCTCGAAAGGGTCGCCGGGGGTTGGCTCGTGTCAGAGACGGGCGGCGGGCGGCCACAGGGGATGGCGCGCAGGCAGCTCCGACAGTGGGGCTTTGGGGAGAGGAGAGTGTGAGTGAGAAGGGGAAAAGTTATGGAGGAAAATGAGAATGAGAGAGAGAGAGCTGGTGTTGGGCTTTTGAGGGGAGTTCGTGGAGAGAAAGACGGGGGATGGAGAGAGTGGGTGGAGTGGAGGGAAAGGAGGAGGAGAAGGAGAGGGTCGTGGGAGAGCTGGTCCAGCGGCTGAGTGGGGAAAAATAGGTTATAGGATTTTTTTATAAATAATACTAATCAAACCAACATATGTATACATATATATACGTAGATATAATTACAGGTTTTAATGGAAACCCAAGGGTGGGTTCGGAAACGAAAGTCGGGTCGGACTCGGTGTCGGAATCCCGGACACCGAATCGGGACTGGGCCACAATCAAAAATCAAAATAATTAATTTTAGACATAATATTTTCCTAATCCGACTAATATAATAATAATAATAATAATAATAATAATAATAATATAACTAAGACTAAGATTATGCTACAGAAAAATAAAATCCAACAATTAATAATTCTAGAAATTTCGGGTTTCACATGTAGTTGCTCGGGACTTTTGAGAGTAGTCATGTTGTTAGATTATGTATTTTGATACTGGACCTGTATCCAATTTTATGTCTTGGCTATATATTTGGAACATATTTTTATACGAGATAATTTTGTGTTTGGAACATTATTCTGACTCAATATGACATTTAGAACTGTTAGCACACTTTGACACTCTTCCAAGATATAGCTCCTCCAGCTAACAGGTAAACATAACCTGATGTGGATCTCCTGATGTCTTGGCATCTAGCAAAATCGGAGTCGGAATACCCTATGATCTCCAGCTGATCCGATCTCCTATAAGTGAGCATGTAACCCTTTGTTCTCTGTAAGTATCTCATAACCCGTTTGGCTGCTTTCTAATGATCCATCCCAGGGTTAATTAAATATCTGCCTAGAATTCCAACTATGTACGCAATATCCGGACGCATATATACCTGAGCATACATTAGACTCCCCACAGCTGATGAATAGGGGATCAATTGCATTTTCTTAATTTCAAGGCTATTCTTAGGGCACTGATTGAGACTGAACTTATCTCCTTTAGCAACTGGGGTGTCACCTGATTTGTATTCCTGTATGCCAAATCTTTTAAGCACTTTATTGATATAGCTCTTTTGTGATAATCCAAGAATACCTCGAGAACGATCTCGGTGTATTTGAATTCCTAATACAAAAGAGACGTCACCAAGATCTTTCATCTCCAAGTTACTTGATAGAAATTTCTTAGCGTCATGCAATATACCTATATCATTTGTGGCAAGCAGTATGTCACCAACATACAATACCAGAAAAATAATTTTACTCCCACTGAATTTGTGATACACACAATCTTCAACAACGTTAACCTCAAAACCAAACGAGGTAACAACTTGGTGAAATTTATAGTACCACTGACGAGAAGCTTGCTTGAGTCCATAAATGGATTTTGTTAATTTGCAAACCATATTATTTGGATCTTTCGACACAAAGTTTTCTGGCTGCACCATATAAATAGTTTCGTCAATGTTACCATTGAGAAACGTCGTTTTGACATCCATTTGCTGTAACTCAAGATCAAAATGTGCAACAAGTGCCATAATTGTTCTAAAAGAGTCTTTCGAAGAAATCGGAGAGAAAGTCTCTTTAAAATCAATCCCTTCCTTTTGAGTAAAGCCTTTAGCTACAAGACGTGCTTTATACCTCTCCACATTACCCTTCGAATCCTTCTTGGTTTTAAATATCCATTTACAACCAATGGGCTTCACATATTTTGGTAATGGGACAAGTTCCCAAACTTTATTGTCTTGCATAGACTTATACTCCTCATTCATTGCATCAATCCACTTTTGAGAATTGGAACTTTCCATGGCCTGACGGAAGTTGATTGGATCATCTTCCAATATTCCATGGTCTTCTTCATGTTCCTGGAGAAATATGATAAAATTATCCGAAATTGCATTTCTCCTTTCTCTGGTGGACCGTCTTAATGGCACCAATTCTTGAGGTTTTTAGTTTGTTCCTCAGCAACAACTGCCTTATCTTGAATGGGGTGCCTCTATGTTGTCTTGTTGAGGTAGCTCAATATCGACTTGTAGAGGTAATTGAACATTGTCTTGTTGAGGTTCCGGATTCACTTCTTGATCAATGACAGGTACAGAAACCTGCACATCGTCAAAAGTGATAGTATGGATCGTAACCGATTCCTCCTCAAATACAATGTCCATAACTTTATCTCTTCCCCTAAACTCAACATCCTCAAAAAATATAGCAGTTCTCGTCTCAAAAATTGTCCTTTTTGTGGGATCGTAAAATTTATAACCCCTTGATCGCTCCGCATAGCCAATAAAGTAGCTGCTTACAGTTTTGGGGTCCAATTTCTTTTCATATGGCCTATAAGGCGTTGCCTCAGCTGGATAACCCCAAATATGTAAATGCTTCAAACTAGGTTTTCTGCCTGTCCAAAGCTCATAAGGTATTTTTGCAGCCGCTTTAGTTGGCACTCTATTTAGAATATAAGCTGCTGTTTTAAGTGCTTCATCCCACAGTGACTCTGGTAAGGTAGAATGACTAATCATACTCCTCACCATATCCTTAAGAGTCCTATTTCGTCTTTCAGCTACACCATTCATGCTAGGTGATCCTGGCATGGTGTACTGTGGGACGATTCTACATTCTTCTAGGAATTTAGCAAACGGTCCTGGACGTTGTTCACCTGATCCATCAGATCTATCATAGTATTCTCCACCACGGTCAGACCTGACGACTTTTATTCTTCTGTTGAGTTGGTTCTCAACTTTAGCTTTAAATGATTTGAATACGTCCAAAGACTGTAATTTCTCATGAGTGAGATATAGGTAGCCGTATCTAGAATAGTCGTCTATAAATGATATAAAATATTCTTGACCATTCCAAGAAGCCGAAGGGAATGGTCCACAGATATCAGTATGAATCAATTCTAAGACTTTTGTAGACCTATTGGCACCTAATCTCTTTGTTTTGGTCTGTTTTCCCTTTACACATTCAACATAGATATTAAAGTCTGAGAAATCAAGGGAATCCAAAATCCGATCAGACATAAGTCGTTCAACTCTATTTCTAGAGATGTGACATAATCGCTTGTGCCATAATGAGGCTGAATTTTCATTATTGATTTTGCGTTTAGTACCACGTGACTCCACATGCAAGGTTTCATTGTAAGATGCAATAGTTTCAAGTGAATATAGGTTATCATAAACATTAAGGAAACCATCACCAATAATATTTGAATTCAAAGGTAGACTAAACTTATTGTTTCCAAATGAACAATGATAACCAGATTTGTCCAATAAAAAAACTGAAACTAAATTCTGTCTAAAAGACGGTACAATAAAAGTGTCTATCAAATCCAAATAATAATCGGTTCCCAATAATAACCTAAAATATCCTATTGCTTCTACTTCTATCGACTTGTCGTCACCCATATAGATGTATCTTTCACCATCAATTGGCTTTCGGTAGCTCAAACAACCTTGTCTAGAAACACTAATGTGGGTAGTAGCACCAGAATCTAACCACAATGTGTTTCTAGGTACTGAAGCTAAATTAACCTCAGAACAGACCAAATTGAGAAATGTACTTTTCCTTATGTGTCCTGACTTGTCACAAAAGAAACAACCCTTAGTTTTATATTGTTGTTTCTTTTGAGCCAGGCCCTCAGCAGCTTCTATATTTCTTTTCTTTTTGCCTTTAAAATTTATCCTATTAAGCATGGAAATTGAATTCGTATTGGCAGATATTATAGCAACATTAACTGAAAAAAGAACAAAAAAAATAAACAAGTATGCTCTAATTAATAACAAAAGAATAAAAGATAGTCAAACAAATTCAAATAATGGTGAACCCCATCTCAAGATACCTAGTGCATCATTAATATCAAGTCTTTAGACAGTGATATTAACTGCAAGTGGTACTCTTGGTGTAGTGATCAAATGTTGACAATAAGTCATGTCAAATAGTAAGACTATATTTGGATCGGGTTATTATTCACATGTAAACCGTATAATTGTCACACATTTATCACCACAAGTATGTATGCAATTCGACCAAGTATTAACCTTCTTTTGGGCCGGCTAATACCCGCATGAATATACACACACAAACATCTGACATCCCTCGTAGTCTATCTACGCAAGCGAGGTCACTTTGGCGACATCTTGTTTCAATGAGTCTACTTAGAATATTGGACAACTATTGCTAGTCATAAAAGGTACCCAAAAAAATTGAATGCTGACTAAATTTTACAAAACTGAATCATGTAATTATGCCAAAAGATATCAATTTAATCATAAACATGTTAATTTCTTTGCATGACTTTAAATAAAAGAACAATCAAATATTCTTTTAATATAAAAAAGAAATTAGCCAATTAAAGAAACATGTATCAAAAAAATGCTTTAGTTCTCTCAGTTCAATACCAAATCAAGTGCCAGATTTGGTCGAGTTGGTCTGAGGCTAAAGATTAAGGTTCTTGACCAAAATGTTGTGGCTTCAAATCCTACTCTCAACAAAAACTTTTTTTATTTATTATCAAACTAAAAGCACCAGCAACACCTGAGCATAATGCTAGGCATCTTTGGATGCAAAACTATAGCTCAACACGAATTGCGGAAAGATCAAGAAACCAAATGGTCCATAGTCCATCTTTATGAAAGAAACAAAAGTTACATTCATCAAAACTCGTAACTCTTCATCACCGTTGATCCCTTATATGGCAAACTGTGATCATATTCATATTTCTATTTCAAATATTATTTTAATCAGCAAATCTACTGTACCATTAGATAATATTAATCTTCTAAAATATTTGAAGAATCTACCGCAGGGGTGTAGAACCCAAGAGGGGGGGTGAATAGGGAAATAAAAAATAACTTAAGCATAATAAGCAATATACGTCAAATAAAAAGGATATAGTAAGAAGATCAAACACAAGATGTATCCTGGTATCCTCGCTAGAGGTAATCCAGTCCCGGAACTCTCTCCGGCTTAAATCCACTATTTGATAAAATAGTACACACGAGTTTGGATCCGAAGAACTCACCAACTTCAACACGAGTTTGGATCCGAAGAACTCGCCAACTTCAACACACGAGTTTTCTTACGAAGGCTCGCCAACTTCAAAGAAATGAGAAGAGAACTTGTTGATCTTCTAACACTTGAAGATCGAAATTTATAACTCTTTAAATACTCTAGCACTTTGGGAGAGGATGACAATTAAAGATTGAGTAGAGTAGAGTAGTAATGGTGAAGCTCTTTTGTGGTTGAGAAAATTTAAAGCTTGGAAGAGATGATCTTTATGAGGAGAGACTAAAGCCCCTTTTATACAAATCCAAAGTCATAAAGGGCATTCAGCCATCAACCGGATTATCCGTCGGATTTCAACGAAAATTCGTCGGATTATCCGGTCAACAGTAACGGTCATAAAAAAGCCGTTAGATGCATTAAATGCAGCTGCCTGCTGCCGTTGGATTTGAATTCAAAAGTTGCAAATAAGTCAAGAGGATTATCCGTCGGATTTCAGCGGAAGTCCGGCGGATGATCTGAACTTCAGCTCACTAACTTGCTGTGAGAGGTTCGGATTATCCGGCAGATTTTCGCAGATGTCCGTCGGATTATCCGAACTTCTGCTCACTAACTTGCTGTGAGCGATCGGATTATCAGGCAGATTTATCCGAAAATCCGTCGAATTTTTCGTCTCCTCTGAATGACTTTTTACTTCACCATTTCTTTCTTTATGTTTGTCATCTTAGAAAATTACGTACATAGATTCCTAGACATTTACAGATTCAAGAAAAGAACAGGGATAAGAACCGTCTTCTATGTAGACTTCAAGCTGGGTCAAGATGGGTCTCTTGCATCGTCTACTTCATAGTCTTTTAAGAAATGTCTCTTGCATTTTCTCTTTGTTGTAGTATGTCATCATCTTGATAATGGAGAATTGCATGTGCTCCATGGTCTTTGATAAGCTTCATGGAATTTGTATGGAGATGCCTTTCTTCTATTCTTGTCTTTTTGGAAGTGCCTGTGAAAAGTATAAACTAAAGACGTACAAGGATTATTGTGAACAATGTATCAAAATCGATGTGCCAACAAACTCCTCCATTTTGATAATTGACAAAAAATAAGAATATAGAAAGTAGCTCCCCCGTAATCAAGGATCTCCCCCTCAATACGGTTTCTCCCCCTTTGTCATTTAATCAAAGATGGTGAGAAAAAATAGAACAATGAAGCACGTATGGGTAAGGGACATAGCAGTAAACAGAAATGCATAAGTGGGAAACATTCATTAAAAATAAACAGGGGTACAATAACTGGGCTTTGAAAGTCAAACCACAACACATAATTGGAAAACAGATTTTTTTTAAAAGTCCCGTAGGACAGCAGAAAACTCATACTAAAAGTCCCCGAAGGACCACACAAAACAAGACTAAACATAAAACACCACTCATCAACTGTCAGGAGCATTAGAAGGACCTGCCTCCTGATCTTCATCATCCCCGGGAGCTGTGGTAAAGGCGCCATAAGGGTCGACGCCATCCGGGTACATGAAACCATAGACGTTGGGATCAGTGAAACGAGGGCCAGGATAATCAGGATGAGGAGTATTAGGATTAAGAAAAGGATTGCGCTCCTCAAACATGCGCTGAATATAGTAGGCCTGATCCATAAAGCCGTAGTAGATAAGGGTGCCGAGCCCCCGAGTGTTGGCCTGAAGGCGCTCATGGGTTGAGAGAGAGAGATCGACAAACTTGCGATCAATGTATCGGCGAACATCATGAGTGAGGAGGGACGCCGAAGGAGAGGCAGGTCCACCGGCAACAGCAGCAGGAGCAGTAACAGGAGCACCAGCAGGAACCGTACGGCTACGACCCCTAGATTTAGCAAAAGGAGTAGGACGAGGGTCACCAATCGGGCAGTGAGTGATGTCAACACCATTGGCTTCGAGGATCATAGTGATGTACATACCAAAAAGGAGAGAACGATGAGGAGAGTCCCTGATGAGCATCATGGTGTAGATGGTAGATTTTGCCAGTGAGAAAGGTTGCCTGGCGGCCAGATAGTACATGCAGATACGTTCTTCAGCAGTCATACTGTCTATATTTCCAGATTTTAGGGTCAGAGTGTGGCAGAGGATGCGATGCATGTCATGAAAGAATGGACTAAGATCCTTGTCATCTGGGCGTTGAACAAGAGAGCCACCGCAGATGTTGAAGAGGAACTCCCCATAAGACATGTCAGGATAGAAAGAGATGTGGTCTATGGTGCTCGAAAGGGAACGATATACCTTCTGCTCATCAAGACCAAGGATGCAAGATAAGGATATGGCAGTGACGGTAATCTTGACGCCACCAACCTTAGTCTCGAACTCGGGACCTTCCTTGGCGGGAACAAGGTTGCAGTAGAACATCCGGATGGCATGCGGATAGTAGTCAACTTGACGCTCGAGCAGTACATCGATGCGGGAGAAGCGAAAGTAATCACGATGGTCTTTGAAGTTGATCTAGGAGATGGGTTTCCCGGCGAATACGGGAGCCTTATGGTAGAAGGAGAACCATTCCCGTGAATGGGAAGCCGACTTAAAAATGGGCAGATTGTAGCCGTGAGTAGGTGGAGGAACGAAAAGTACAAGGGAATAAGGCTGAGCGGAGGATGAGCTTTCGTCATGTCGTTGATGCTTGGAGTGAGAAGCCATGGAGGAAGAGAGAGTGAAAGAAATGGGTTTGAAAGAAGGAAGGAGAGGGGGAAAGAGTTTATAGGGGGTAGAGAGGTGTAATGAGGGGTCATGATGGTTGGGAATGGATAGAGAGGAAGGGGAACGGATAGGAAGGAAATGGGAACGGATAGAGAGGCACCTGACGCTTCGGTTTCTGTGCCTGTCCCACGAAAACGAAAAATCTGTCGGATTATACCGTAAATCTGACGGACAATCCGGATGCAGATGAGTTCGAATTTAATGCGGGTAGGTGGTGGGTCACATCCCATAAATGAGGTAGCCGTTCGCAGCCGGATTTTACAGAGAGTAATAAATGCGGATGATCCGTTGGATTACCGCGGTAATCTGGTAGATTATTCGAACTTGTTAGTTAGAAAGCTGCGGGAAACGAACGGATAATCCGGCGGATTTATGCAGAAATCCTTCAAAAAATCCGTAGAAGACAGAAAAAGTTCAATTTGAGAGATCGAGGAGACCGATTTCACGACAAATAAAAGTGAATCGATCCTCAGAAAGAGGTTTGGTAAAAATATCAGCAAGTTGATGAGTGGTGTCAATAAATTCAAGACAAATATCACCTTTAAGCTGATGATCCCGTAGAAGGTGGTGTCTTATTTCTATGTGTTCGGTGCGAGAGTGACAAATCAGGTTTTTCGTGATATTAATGGAGCTAGTATTATCACATTTGATAGGGATGCAATGAGAGGAAAGACCATAATTTACTAGTGTCTGTGTCATCCAAAGAATTTGTGCACAACAATACCCTGCCGCTGTGTATTCAGCTTCGGTGGTGGAAAGAGCGACGGAGTTTTGTTTCTTGCTAAACCATGATACCAAGGATTTACCCAAGAAGTGACATGTGTCGCTAGTGCTTTTTCGGTCAAGTTTGCATCCGGCAAAATCCGCATCCGAGAAGCCGCGAAGCTCAAAGGATGAGGATTTCTCGGATGCGGATTTTGGGTACCATAGCCCCATGTTAATGGTGCCCTTGAGATACCAAAAAATACGTTTTACGGTACATAAGTGAGATTATTTGGGATTTTCTTGATATCGAGCACAAAGACATACACTAAACATAATGTCGGGACGGCTAGCAGTTAGATAAAGTAAACTACCGATCATACCTCGATACTTACGAATGTCGACGGATGAGCCATCTTCATCATTATCAAGTTTTGTCATTGTTGCCATAGGAGTCCTTATTGATTTGGATGAGTCAAGTTCGAAACGCTTGAGGAGATCCTTTGTATATTTTGCTTGATTGATGAAGGTCCCTTTGGGTCCTTGTTTGATTTGTAAGCCCAAAAAGAATGATAGTTCACCCATCATGCTCATTTCAAATTCTTCCTGCATAACTTTAGCAAATTCTACACAAAGTGTATTGTTAGTAGAACCTACACAAAGTGTATTGTTAGTAGAACCAAAAATAATGTCATTGACATAAATTTGAACCAATAAAAGAGTGTCATTATGGGATTTGATAAAAAGTGTCGTGTCGACTTTGCCCTTAGAAAAATTATGTGAAACAAGAAAGGAGCTAAGGCGCTCATACCAAGCACGGGGAGCTTGTTTGAGGCCATAAAGGGCTTTGTGGAGTTTGAATACGTGATTAGGAAATTGAAAATCTTCAAAGCCAGGAGGTTGTTTTACATAAACTTCTTCTTTAATAATACCATTTAGAAAAGCACTCTTAACATCCATTTGAAAGAGTTTAAAATCATTAAAGCAAGCAAACGCACATATCATACGAATGGATTCAAGACGAGTAACCGGAGCATAGGTTTCGTCGTAGTCAATGCCTTCCTTTTGGTTATAGCCTTGAGCAATCAATCGGGCTTTGTTACGAGTCACTAACTGTAAGACCCAGTTTTCTGAAATTAGGATATTTTAAAAATTTATTATTTTTATTATTAAATAATGGTGATTTAGTCATGTTATGAATTTTGGTAATTTTTAGATAGTTTAAAACTATTTTCTAAGTCATGGATTATGACTTTGGTTAACTACTAGTGTAACCCTAATGTAACCCTAGAGATTATATGACCTAGAGACTAACTATGACCATATCAGCCTAACCATGTGATTAGGATATCAAATTACCACTTTTTAGTCTCAAGGGTATTTTGGTAATTTATTAGAATATATTTGGATTTATGTAATTTATTATTATTTAATTAGTTGTTAAGTGTCATATTAGCTCCTAACCTAGTTTAGCACTAATCTAGAGGTTAGAAACTAACCTAGAAGACTAATGTTAGATGTTAGCTTTATTTATAAATATCTAGTTAGATAATATCTAGATATTACCTTTAAGGATATTTCCTAGAAACCTAAATATCTATCTACCTAGTCAAAGCCTTAGGAACTAAGTTAGCAAGGTGGAGGGAACCCTAAAGTCTACCCCCATACCCCCATGGCCAGCCACCATGCCCCCCCCTCTATATAATCACACCCCCTCATCAAAAGCCTCCTTTCATTACACCTAAAAACTAGTTTTTCCTACAACTTCAACCCTTCACCATTTAACCATTTCAACACCAAATTGAGCCTAGTTTCTTGCATTGGACTCCCCTACACTAGAGGATACCAGTTATGGCTTGTTAGCAAGGATTTTTGGAGCTTTGGACATTGGGAGTTGAAGGAGGTTTTCATTCAAATAGGCCTATTATTGAGGTTTTCCATTCAATAGGTAACATGCCCTAAAAACCTATTAATATTGTGTTTTCACTTCATGGTTGCATGCATCTAGGTACCATGGACCTGTAGGTCAAGTTTGGTAGGAAATAGATTTGGTTTGGTGTCCGTATCGGACACGTATCAGTATTTTAATTACAGTTTTTGGTGAAATGCCACTTAGGAATAAAAGTTGTTGTTTTCCAAAACAAATAACACATTTGGGTAGCCCTTGGCATGCTGATCACGAGACACTAGGACTGAGCACGAATTCGAGTCGTGTCCGTGTCCAAAAGGGACACGAACTCACTGTACGATGCACATACATTGTGCCCTGCTACCCGACACGGATTTCTTTGTGTCCACGCCACGTGGACACATGCCACTTGGCACAGCGGTGGGGGCAACCACTGACAGGCCCCCCCTCGAGTTTTGTGACACCTCGTGTCGTGTCAGACACGAAAATACGAGTGTACTGGTCTTGCACTGACTGTGCACGGGTGCACAAAGCACTTTGACACGCGCGTCGTGTCGCGTGGACACGAGCCGAGGACACCTCGTGTTGACATGAGTGTGTAGCCCAACACGTGGGCTACACGTGGACATGACCAAACGTGGCTCGTGTCGTGTCCACGAGCCACTCGACTCACTGTACGATGCTGCGCGTAGCAGTGTGCATCAGTCGAGTTTTCTCGATTGATACGGGCTTCCCATTTAGACACGGCGATACGTGGGATCGTGTCAGTGTCCTAGGTGTGTAGCCTGACCCTAGGCGAACCTAGGGACACGACCACGAGACACATGGACACGTGTGTCGTGTCCTACACGCGTGTGCACCTTTGTACGACACAGTGCATAGTCTGTGTTACCCGATTTGGGATTTTTAGTGTTTGACACGTCGTGTCGTGTCGTGGTGGACACCTAGGGACACCTACGACACGTGTACACATGGGGGCACGTTTACCAACCACTGCACTCGAGTCTTAACTAGGTTTTGTGTCGGATTTGGGTTTACCTCCAATGTTCAGTAATGAACAATAATTCCTGGTTTTTTTTCAGTATTTAAAATGAATTTCAAATTGATTTTTATGTATATATACATGCGTATTTATGTATATATATAATGTATATGTAAGTATATATGTATATTTGTGTGTATATATGTATGTGGGTATATATATTGTATGTATGGATGTATATAGGTTTATGTATATATGCATATATGTGTGTGTGTGTTGTGTGGTCCAATTTCTCAGTTTTTTCTAAGTTTAACACCCCCTGCTGTGTACACACACACACTTTTCACACACACACACACACCACTGCCTAACCCTAACCCTCATACCCTCACACTCTCACTCACTCTTGTACACACACACACTCTCACCCTCTCATTCACTCTCTCTCTATATCTGTGTGTTGTGTGGTCCAATTTGTTATGATATATATATATATATATATATATATATATATATATATATATATATATATATATATATATATATATATATATATATATAAATATATATATAAATATATATAAATATATATATATATATATATATATATATATATATATATATATAAAATATATATATATATGTATTTTATGATATATATATATATATATATATATATATATATATATATATATATATATATATATATATATATATATATATATATATCATAAAATACATATATATATATATATATATATATATATATATATATATATATATATATATATTTATATATATATATATATATATATATATATATATATATATATATATATATATATATATATAGTGTATGATATATATATGTGATATATTTGGTTATATATGTATGTATATATATGTAGGTTATATATAGGTGAGAATATATGGTATTAGATATATATTGTATAGATGTATGGCTATAGACACCTATATGAGATACCTATACATGGTATCTAGTTACACTAGCCTATAGCCTATGGTTAGTGAGTTTGGAATTGATCAATAGGCTTAGTAGACCTAGGTTGACTAGCAAGTTGACCCTTATTGACCATTATTGACCAAAGTCAACTATAGGTCAACCTTGACCTAGAATTGACTTAGATAGATTTTAGATGACTTGATGACTTAAGTTTGACTAAACCCTAACTAATTGGTTTAGGTTTGACCATATAGGTTATGTGGATAGTCCTAAGTAGATTAAGATATGTATGGGGTTAAGTGAGATACTTAGAGTTGAGTCATGACTTGAGTTGGAGTATGGGATTAGCTTGATTATAGGATTAAGATTGGTATTTATATATATATTATTATGTGTGATATACTTGTATAGATAATTGGTTATACCTTAACATTGTGGTATAGTATCTTAGGTATCCTAAGACATGTTAGCCTATGTTTGGTTTTGAGTTAGCCTTATAGAGTTTGACTTAGATAGTTGACCATTGACCTAATTACCTTATTGACTAGTCTATGATTAACCAAAATCTTAGTTAGTCTAGACTTTGACCTAGTTTGACCATATTGACTAGTCTGACCATTATTGACCAAACCCTAGATAACTTGACTAGTTTGGCTAGGATGTTTGACCAAGAGTTGACTTTAACCTAGATTAGACTTGTTTAACCTTGTTTGACCTTGTATGACTCAGTTTAACTTCTTGTGACCTAGTATGACTTAATTTGACTTAGTTTGACTGAAGAGTTGACCAAGTTTGACTTTGACCTAGATTGGCTTAGAATTCATATAGATTGCATTGTAGATTTCATTTACCTTCATTTTGGACATGTCATAACTATATTACTCTATTTTAGGACATTGTGACTCTGGTACAGACATCTGATATTATACTACTCTTTTCAGAGTATCAGGCGAGTACATTCTCTGATAGTTCTCTCATTTATTTGTCAATTACTGTATTTCAGTTCTAGTTAGTTCTATGTGATTCTCTGTATCAACACGTATGGATATTTTGGATTATGTATCGACACATGCCTTACTTGCTGGCCTCTATTACTGGAGTCATTGGAATCATTCCGGAATTATTTCTGGAATCATCATGTATTGGCCGGACTCATCTCGATTCTTTTGTCGATTTTGGATTCACTTGCTGGGCGGGAAAATATTGAGTAAGACATATAGACATACCCCAAATCCGGAATCTCCAACTGGAATCTACCGGAAGCATAGCCATCTCTTGCCTGATCAGTGAGAGATGTGTCTGATACCTACAGCCATTTACATGTCGACCTCGGTATTTTAAAACACACTGTTAGATCATAGTTGGACTCATCCTGGATTAATTGATCACTGTTGGACTCATCTTGTACCGAAAATCATCTGGTATCGGATTATATGGACTGGACTCACACTGGAATTACATTAGACTTATATTGTACTGTCTGGACTCATATATATTATTCTAGTTCAGTTAGCTTTTATTACCGTCTTCATTGCCATGATTCTTCTCTTGTTTTAGTTACCTTTCTTTTCTTGTATCTTACTGTTTCTCTATGCCATCATTACCTATATAAAACTGCCATGCTCATCAATAAAACTGTCTATAACTGCTTTATAGTTCTTTGTCATTTACTTAGATTTTCTAGATGAGTTGTACTCGTTCCTGTCCTGATTGGACCTGTTGAAAATATTACAGATGATAATCCTGAGGACACATACCCTACTTACCATGGACCTGGCGAGGGATTAGCTACCTTTGGTCCTGACTCTCAGGAGTGATTCAGGAGATTAGCTAGTAGACTACTTTAGCTTTCATGTTTTGACTTGTTGTATTAAAGTTAAGATATTGAGTTTGTATTAAGTTTGTTTGAGATATTGTTGTATTATTTTAGTAGTTAGTTGTTGTTGTCTTTAATTCCTTAGGTATAACTTCTGTGTTATCTTATCGTGTTTTAGACTGTGATTGAGTATATCCTACCCTTTACTTGTCCTCCATTCGGAGCTGACATCTGGACAAGTACATTATATACACTGCATGAGATTAGTTAGCAACCTAGGACAGCTTACTACCGCCGACTACTGCGGCGTAGGCTGGACGTACCCACTTCTCGTGCCCCTATACAGGGTGCGGGTCGTGACACGTTTTTAGTGGTCGCCCATGCAGGTCGAGACTAAATTATTTGGTTACGTTATTGTACCAAGCATGCCTGCAATTAGGAACTTAAGGTAATTAGACAACATTAGGAATGACGCTTAGAACACCTAGAGAAATACTAGGATTACAACATAGGAAACACATCACATGCTTGCTATTATAATTAGATTTTCTTGTCTATGATTGTTTTGCTTTAAAGAGTCCTTATAAGTCCTTTTTATTGTAGTTAGATGGTGCTTACTCGTTCATCCCAGTATGGCACACCTGAGAATGGCACACTCCCCATCCAGTCAGCTGACCAGTTAACTGATACACCTCCACCTACCACCTTCCCCCACTCCACAAATCAACAAACCCAGATGCCTCCACCACCTTCCACCTCACAGTTCCAGCAGGACCCGATACTTCTACCACCCCCTATCACTATACCTACCCAGGCTTTCGTCACACTCGACGGGAACCAACTGCTCACTCTGATCCAGGGTTTCCTAAAACCCATCAGGAGCAGACCACCCTACTACGCCAGAGCATGGAGCATTCTGAGGAACGTACCGTGGTCCCACCACCTGTAGAGCCGCGGTAGAGAGCGGAGACGATCAAGGACTTCATGGGTCTGAACCCCAAGGAGTTCTTAGGGACTGAGGGCATAGTAGTAGCAGATGACTGGCTAGACTCGGTAGAGAGGAAAGCTCCTTGGAGTTAGGATGCCAGGATGACCTCCAGGTCGAGGACAGCTAGGATTTTGCTGATAGACTTGGCAGGAGTTTGGTTCCGGAATGAGCCGCTATTCGTGAGAGGGAGGGCCACTTGGGATCAGTTCAAGACCCAGTTCAAGAATAAATTCTTCTCGACCACCGCTAGGGTAGCCATGGGGCTACGATTCCAGAACATCTAGCAGGGGACCCGTTCTGTCGACGATATGCGGCAGAGTTTAGTCGCCTGAGCCGTTTCGCTCCTAGTCTGGTTGCTGACCCTGAGGAGATGACGCATAGGTTTTGTCATGGTCTAGTTCCAGACATTGGCATTCTTATAGTGGCGAACGGTATGACTGACTACTACCAGAGCTTAGAGTTAGCCCGGAGTATCGAGGAGCAGTCTTCTGTCTTACAAGAGGTCGGCTTCTGTACACATTGAGGGACCCTCCAAGCGTCAGGCTTTCAGGCAGAAAGTAGTCGATGCCACACCAACAGACATATCGTCCTCCCACACCATATTATTCGACCCCGCCAAGTTAGAGCCTCGGGACCCCGGCAGCAGCAGAAGGGAGCTTTGTGTGTATACCGTAAGGGGCCACACTTTCAGCATCAGCAGTATAGGCCATTTCAGCAGGTGCAACATCAGTATCGGGGTCAGGACCCGAAGACGATCAGTCGTTCATACTGCAGGAAGCAGGGACATACCAGGGAGCAGTGTAGGAAGAGGCTGAAGGTTTGCTATACCTGTGGTTCTGATACCCACAAGAAGATGGATTGTCTTGTTGCACCTCCTTATAAGGGTGCTAGGCCACCTGTAGCTCAGCACCAGAGGGGTGGAGCTTTTGCCGATGACTGGTCGATGAGACCAACGCTGCAGGTGACGGGTTAGCAGGTTTGTCTTTTCTGTCCTTCCTTTCCCATCTTGTTGTGTGATTCCATTAGTACCTGTCAGGATATGCTTGTGATATACTAGATAGTCGTAGTTACCCTGTTCGAGACTATGGAATCATGACCAGTAGGACTATGATTGCATGTTATCTTTTGACTTTGATTGACTGAGGGGTTTGACCTAGGAGGAGTACGACCATCTTAATTTCGAGGACAAAATTTTTCTAAGGAGGGTAGACTTGTAACACCCAGTTTTCTGAAATTGGGATATTTTGAAAATTTATTATTTGTAACATTAAATAATGGTGATTTAGTCATGTTATGAATTTTGGTGATTTTTAGATAGTTTAAAACTATTTTCTAAGTCATGGCTTATGACTTTGGTTAACTACTAGTGTAACCCTAATGTAACCCTAGAGATTATATGACCTAGAGACTAACTATGACCATATGAGCCTAACCATGTGATTAGGATATCAAATTACCACTTTTTAGTCTCAAAGGTATTTTGGTAATTTATTAGAATTTATTTGGATTTATGTAATTTATTATTATTTAATTAGTTGTTAAGTGTCATGTTAGCTCCTAACCTAGTTTAGCACTAATCTAGAGGTTAGAAACTAACCTAGAAGACTAATGTTAGATGTTAGCTTTATGTATAAATATCTAGTTAGATAATATCTAGATATTACCTTTAAGGATATTTCCTAGAAACCTAAATATCTATCTACCTAGTCAAAGCCTTAGGAACTAAGTTAGCAAGGTGGAGGGAACCCTAAAGTCTACCCCCATACCCCCATGGCCAGCCACCATGCCCCCCCCCTATATAATCACACCCCCTCATCAAAAGCCTCCTTTCATTACACCTAAAAACTAGTTTTTCCTACAACTTCAACCCTTCACCATTTAACCATTTCAACACCAAATTGAGCCTAGTTTCTTGCATTAGACTCCCCTACACTAGTGGATACCAATTATGGCTTGTTAGCAAGGATTTGTGGAGCTTTGGACATTGGAAGTTGAAGGAGGTTTTCATTCAAATAGGCCTATTATTGAGGTTTTCCACTCAATAGGTAACATGCCCTAAAAATCTATTAATATTGTGTTTTCTCTTCATGGTTGCATGCATCTAGGTACCATGGACCTGTAGGTCAAGTTTGGTAGGAAATAGATTTGGTTTGGTGTCCGTATCGGACACGTATCAGTATTTTAATTACAGTGTTTGGTGAAATGCCACTTAGGAATAAAAGTTATTGTTTTCCAAAATAAATAACACATTTGGGTAGACCTTGGCATGCTGATCACGAGACTACTAGGACTGAGCACGAATCCGAGTCGTGTCCGTGTCCAAAAGGGACACGAACTCACTGCACGATGCACATATACTGTGCCCTGCTACCCGACATGGAATTTCTTCGTGTCCACGCCACGTAGACACGTGCCACTTGGCACAGAGGTAGGGGCAACCACTGACAGGCCCCTCCTCGAGTTTCGTGACACCTCGTGTCGTATCGGACATAAAACACGAGTGCACTGGTCTTGTCACTGACTGTACACGGGTGCACAAAGCACTTTGACACGCAGCGTCGTATCGCGTGGACACGAGTCGAGGACATCTCGTGTTGACACGAGAGTGTAGCCCACTACGTAGGCTACACGTGGACGTGACCACGAGGCCCCACGTGGCTCGTGTCGTATCCACGAGCCACTCGACTCACTGTACGATGCTGCGCGTAGCAGTGTGCATCAGTCGAGCTTTTTTCGACTGATATGGGCTTCCCATTTAGACACGGCGACACGTGGGATCGTGTCAGTGTCCTAGGTGTGTAGCCTGACCTTAGGCGAACCTAGGGACACGACCATGAGACACATGGACACGTGTGTCGTGTCCTACACGCGTGTGTACCTTTGCACGACACAGTGCACAGTCTGTGTTACCCGATTTAGGATTTTTAGTGTTTGACACGTCGTGTCGTGTCGTAGTGGACACCTAGGGACACCTACGACACGTGTACATATGGGGGCACGTTTACCAACCACTGCACTCGAGTCTTAGCTAGGTTTTGTGTCGGATTTGGGTTTACCCCCAATGTTCAGTAATGAACAGTAATTCCTGGTTTTTTTTCAGTATTTAAATGAATTTCAAATTGATTTTATGTATTTATATATGCATATTTATGTATATATATACTGTATATGTAAGTATATATGTATATGTGTGTGTATGTATGTATGTGGGTATATATATTGTATGTATGGATGTATATAGGTTTATGTATATGCATATATGTGTGTGTGTGTTGTGTGGTCCAATTTCTCAGTTTTTTCTGAGTTTAACCCCTCCTGCTGTGTACACACACACTTTTCACACACACACCACTGCCTAACCCTAACCCTCACACCCTCACACTCTCACTCACTCTTGTACACACACACACTCTCACCCTCTCATCCACTCTCTCTCTATATATCTATGTTATGATATATATATATATATATATTTTATCTATGTTATAATAATATATATATATAATATATATATAAAAAATATATATATATATATATATATATATATATATATTATATATAATATATTATATATATTATATAGTGTATGATATATATATGTGATATATTGGTTAATATGTATGTATATGTAGGTTATATATAGGTGAGAATATATGGTATTAGATA